>JAQIXD010002029.1:0-11938 GCA_034699985.1 Minunthozetes semirufus | reverse complement strand
CATCTATTTTTCGGCTAATAGGGATTCGGTTAAGTGGGATTCGGCTAAATGGGATTCGGCCAAGTGGGGTGGAACCAAATACTAGACAACATCGGATCGTTAGGCGATATTTAAGGGGAGAACTCTTCCGATAATCTAATATATGCTGAGTATTGCATTGTCTGCTCCATTGATTCAAAGGTTTAGCATTACTTTTAAATAATAGTAATAATAATTGGATCAATAAATAACCAAAAATTATATTCAAAGAACTAATTTCATGAAAATATGACTCAAAACAATAATATTCTTATTTTGAGTCATATTTTCATCAAATAATTGGCTAAAAGTCAAGTAAATTTCCAATACTTTTGAATTGAGAAACTTTTTCAATATTCTTGAGATTAAAAAGAGTTCATAAAATGTAATTGATGGTTATTTTCTATATTTAATGGCAAATGATTTTGTTTTGCGATCTGTTATTGTTATGTCAGTCAAACAAATCGTAATTTAAATCATTTTTCATATCGGAAATGGTTTTCATAGAAATCAATGACTTTTATAAGACAGAATTCAGTAAATTATGTGACAAACAAATGATAAACAATGTTTTGAACTAAAGAATAACCGATTGTTTTGAAAGTATAAACCAAATTATATGACAAATGTTTGACAAAATTATTCATCACTTCTTTCTTTTCTAAAAAAAACATTAATCAATGTTTTCAAAGAAATATATCGATAACTATTTATTGATGTTTTCTTATATTTAAAGTTAATGAAACTCAGTAATGACTATATTAATAGTAAAGTATTGATAACTTTGATATAAGCATACATTTTAACCCAATTCCTTGTATTTCTATAAGATATGAATTTTTATTGATTATAACTTATAAGAGAAAATGCATTTCATTCAAAACATTTTATTCAACTAAAAGCTTATTTATATACAAAAGTATACCCAAATCGGGAGCTTCACTAAAAAGAAATACAAAGTCAAACCTCGAATCGATTTCTGTCCTGACATTCAAAATGAAAAAAATCTTTGAGTTTCAGTTACTCTACTATTAATAGACTATTCTTTACCTGTACTCACATTAAAGGCATGAATGCATTTGAATTTGTTTTGAAGACATTCTCCAGACCCTAATCCCAAAGCACAGTCTCACTCTTATGCACAGAATAGTGGTCTATTAAATTTAGTAAACCGACTAATTGAATCTACTCAATAGGATGTGGGATAGAATGGACAGGGTTTGCTTGATCTGGTTATAAACCATTCTGATGTCTTTGGCATTAATCTGATTTATGAATGAATGTATTAATACTATTAATACTAAACTATTATAATAAAAATGTTTTCCTAATTAAATGATTTACTGAAATGTCATATAAGTGGTGTCCATAACACAAATGTGTGTAAGAAAGCGAGTGAATCCCGAATCGATTGGTGTCTGAAGTAATTCAAGTGATTTACTACTGAACGAAATGAATGCCTAACGAGGGGTCGACTTTTCCGTCCTTTTATGGCTCATAAATCTGATTAAACTCTTATAATATAAGAGATTTTTATGAATAAATTGTAAACAAACGGTTTGTTTGAGACATTGGATTAAAGTTTAAAATTATAGACAAAATTATAATAAATTTTAATTAAAACCTTTAATTCGAGACTTAATTAAAGTCGAGTTTTCTTTTGATTGAATTTTCGGGAAAATCATTAAACAAATATAATTTCAAATTTCAATTAATTCTCTCGTTTTTGCAAAATATATCAGAAAACAGAGTAAAGAAAAGTCGGAAAATAAATCAAAATTTGAAATTAAACTCCAAATTGGGTTAATTCAAGAGAAAATTGATCTGAAAATAATAGGTTTTCTGTTAGAAAAGTTTATTTGAGTTAATCCTCATTAATATTCTGTAATTCAAATTCTAATTAACAAAATGCTGTGAACCGAAAGCAAATGTAAATTGAGATCAATTTGAATACAAACCTCAGTTATAGCCTATGAACAGGTTTACTATTAATGAAAATTACCAGAAATGGGAAAATAATAACCTGGTTGTCGCACAAACGATCGCATGGATAGCCAGCCTACTATTTCAGTGAATTTAAGCGCATCCCTTACTCTCCCTGAGCTCAGAGTTTGTTTGAAAACAATCGGAAACTATTGTAAATCAAAATACTGAGAATGAAATGTCAGTGAAAAGTATTTTATTGACAAATCTTGTGCTTAAAATAATTGCTGATTCGACACAAATAGAAGGGACGGCATAACAAAAGAATGGTTTTTAGCTTTTATGTTAAACTCGAACAAAAAGCTAACGATTTTTCTTATCTAAAAACTCTCGCAAAATGTTTGAACAAAAACAACAGAAACTGTTTGTTATAGAAAACTACGAAAAACGGATTTTTATTATTTATTATAAAACTTTTTTAATTCAATATTCAGTTTAATAGATGGAAATGAATGGTATGAATGAGCATATGCTCCGAGTCAGAGCACCGGCAGCATAATGTTTGTGCCGATATAATTAAAACAGAGGCCTGACTAATGAGAGCCGAGAGCATTGAATCTATTTTGATGTCTATATCACTGCATTACAACCTTTTCTATGATTATTATCTCTAGAAATATGAGAAACGTATCATACATTTTTCAAGAGTGAGAGTAACGAGAAATGACTCTATTCTGAGCCTTTACTCAAGACTGGGAATCACTAATAAATAGAGAGTCAATGAAAACACATGTTCTCTGAGCTCCAGTGCATCACTAATTCACAATAGACTTGTCTTTCGTATAAAAAGAAATATTTTCTCTTCTCTTGAGATTCATTTAAATTGTGAAAAAGTGTAGCCAACAGAGCACTGGTAGAAGTGGTGGCGCTTACAATAAAATATACGCCTGACTTATATTATAACTTAATCCTGGAATAAAAAAGTGTCACCAATTTCAGAACTACTTGTTGTCATCAGAAGCAGAGTATCTTTAATGTGAAAAACTTTATAATAATAAGTGCTTCCAATAAAAGCTCTTTTATGTTGTCCTCTATTTACTGAACTTTTATTATAAATTCAAATCTTTTGAACCAAAAATAGATTAACAAACAATGCTTTTTCATTATCTTATATCAAATCAATTATTTTTGTTCCCAAATATAGTCAGGTATTCACTCTGGAATTGTTTTAAATTGATTTTAGTTGTTTAATATAAGAATAAGGTAATTGAACATGTACAATTTTCTCATTCTTCTGTTTATCATAGGTTTACAACAAATTCAATACAAGCTTGGTTATTGATTTTTAGTTATGGTTATTCTTTTTCTTTATGATAAAGGATGTGCTAAAGACTTGTCTGAAAGTAATGGTAATATTGTTTTATTAAATTATTTCATTTAGAAGTTATTCATTCAAAAGAGAGAGAAATAAAGTTAAATATAACGAAACATATCATAACTCATATCAATATTTCTTATCTCTGGTGTAATAACCGAAACAAATGCTAAGAAATAAGCGATTAGAGGAAGGAGTGAACGAATGTATGTTTTATTAGCTGAGGAGAGAAACGGAGAGAAAAGGGAATCAGAATAAAGAATTTGATACAACATTTACGAAATGGAAAATTGCATACATTATAGCATACATTAGGCTTATTGTCAGATCAAATAACTGAAACATTTATTGAGTTTTCATACATCCAATACAGTCTATGCAGCCTTTAAGGCATACAACTGTTCAAAAAAAGTATCTCAGTTTAGTGAACACCACAGTATGGAAAACCCAGTGGTATATGGAGTTGTGTGGCACTGGTATCTGGCATTGATGTCTACCTAACTTTTATTTTTTATTATATTCGCGTAAAGAGTGGCCTTATATTCGCCTTTTAAGCAAATTTGTTTCGTTTCATCGTATTATTGCGTTCAGGGAATACATATAAGAAATATAAAGCTATCCTCTCATATGATTCCCTAATATAATACTCTTGTCTGTAGTGAACGCATAGTTAGCATAGCTTTACAGTCGTCTAAACGTCTGAAATGCTATCGATTTCAACAATGGAAAGGAATGGCAGGCAATGGAAAAGACTCACTATTTCTTTGGTGTATGGTTTGCACGCAAAAAACGCATATCATGTTTGATATATACCTAATATATATGAAAATAGTATATTCAGTGCAAGAGCTTTGCTTTAGCTCTGGAGCACAGAATGAAAAATCATTAGGGCGTCTATCCTTTGACTGCTTTGCATAGGTTACCACCGAAACCCCCGCCGATTCTCTTTCACTCTCTCCATTCACTTGAGCCAAGACTTCTTATAACTAATATATTATACACACATTTATATGAATTCCGTTCGGTTCTGGTTCTATGGCTTAACGACTCTCCAGAATAAGAATAATAAGAATAATAACGAAAAATATGAAGAAATCGACAAAATTTATATTTGAATATATTTACAGTTATTTCGGAATTCTCTTCCATTATATACATTTTATTAGACTTTTTGATACATAGCTTCTCGACAAAAAGGCTTTCCCTTTCTTTTATATGAATATTATTCTGTGCAAAATACGTTCCACTTGTTTATTCTGATTCTCTTTTTTCTTGTTCACCAAATTTATTAGTGAATCAAACCTTTTATATATTGTCTTAGTTTTCAAATCGCAGACATATATCATATGTTTTGTTTCACTTCTTAAGACAGTTGTGTTACTAAAATACTTATATAAATATAAATATAATGCAATCTCTAAAAGTTAATATAATTTTCTTTTTTGTCTGTCTGTTGAGGTCTGTTCCCTCTTTTGCCAGACCTGTTCTGTTAGCAAAATATCAAAGTTGTGTTCACTAGAGATAAGACATTTTCTTCTCTATTCTAAAGCTTTATTCGATTCTATGTTTTTTTCATATAAAATGTAATATAATATAACAAACAGTTTGTCAAAGAGCACATTACTCTATTGTAGGATTTACTTTTCTCCCCCTCTCTATCACATGTTGTGATATATAATTATTTCAGAAGAATAATACAATATATGATTAAAAATGTGGAAAACCCATCCCCTTCTCCTTCTACTCTATGTCTATCTCTTCTAAAATATTGAATGCCTTTTGTGGCCAAATGGCAGACATAACAAAGACTTCAGAAGACTCTTCTTATGTAGGATTCAATGAATTGAAAATTTCAATTTGTTTTAAATAAAGTCTATCGGAAAGGGCTTTCACTCGGAATGAATTACTCGAAAACACTTCTAAGAAATGGATAATAAAAATGTCTTATTTTACTTTCACTTTAACTATAAATATGATCCATATATTAATATATGAATTACTTGAATAAAGTCATTACATAACATATTGTGTGTCGTTTTGAATGCGAATATTTGTTGGCTTAATGTTTGAGACAATTTTCATATTCAATGAAATGTTACATAAATTTATTCAATTATATGCAACACTCGATGCAAACGATATTTTTCACTAAACATTAGCTAAATATTAAAATTTTCTCAAATAATAAACTGAATTCAAAATTGCTTTTCAGTCGAAAAATAATATTTGATTTAATGTTTAACTTCATTCATAGTCTGCAGTCTTTTCAGACAATTTATATGTCTTGCAATTCACTGCTAAACGCTTTTCAAAATCATTTTTATGACAATATTATTCTGTGCTTTCCAGTGTTTTCACAAATGTTGTCAATGGAAAAGTCAAGTTTATCATTGGTTTTGGTGGTGTCTGTGCCTCAATCATGTTTGTATTGATCCGTAGGGCACAGACACCAAAGCCAACAACAGATACAGAATGGCATATATTCTTACACATGATATGTAGAATACAAGAGCACCGGCATAAACATTGGCACATACGTGAGCAGTAGTCCCTCATGTCTACTCATATCAAGACTGAGTTTATCTATTTTTCAGTCTTTCCTCTCAATTCTGTAATATTTATTGCATCCAAACAACTACTCGACTGAATATTGGGGTTCACTCTGATTGCAGTTGTGTTTCGTAAGAGTCATTCACTATCGCAACCATTGAATGTTGCGTTCAATTTAAGTGTAGGTCTGAGCCCTGGATTTACTTGTATTCTGGTTTGAGTTCAAGTTTAAAGAATACATTTGTTATTTCCCTTCAATTCATTAAAATGTATCCGAATTTTCGGAAAAGTCATGTCTCAAAAGCACAGAATAAATCAATAATTTGCTTTTGAGGCTCAAAATATTTCTTCGATTAATTCCCTGAATATTTTCGACTCAATTGAAATAAAATTAATTTGTTCTGAGTTTTTGACTCTTTTTTCACCAATTTTTTCATTTAAAGAATTTTATCGCAAAGTTCTGCGAATTGGGTTTCATTCCGATTGAAAGATAATTTTGAATCCAAAGAATTTCATGAAATAAATTCATATAATTTGGTTGTTATGTTATATACTGTTATATATGTTTCATATTATATAAAATATTACTAAAAGTATATCTTTTTTCATCTGAAAGCCAACGAATGGAAACCAAATTAAATTCATTTATTAATAATGTTTTGTTTCGCATATTTTTCTTTTACTTATTTTCTATGAATAATAGCATTCAGACAATGCTTTTAATTTTGATTAAGACTCGAGAGAAGGCATTTCTATTTTAAGGGGAACGACATTCCTGGTTTTTACTGCAAAAAATGCTTCGGTCGACTACTTTTTGTTGCCGACACGAGACCTGACTCGTGATCTCCTCTCCTAAGAACTTAATGAAATGAAATGACCATAAAAAGCAAAACCTAATGCTCGCTAAACATTGATATTATTTCGTCAATACTGTGGTTCGCAAATTGCACATCAAAAATGGTATGCCTTTCCCCTCTTCTCGGATGTCATTTGTATAAACCTCAGGGGAATTGATTTGACTCTCAATAATAAAAACATCAGTTTATATAGTCTTACGTTTTTTTACTCTTCGATCTCAACCTATGTTTGGCAAAGACTTTGTTTTAGACAATGTTTTAGGATTTATTCGAAGAGAAGGTAAGACAATACAACAGTTGTCGCAAACAATTCAATGGACTTTACATTTCAATAGACAGACAATGGAAATACCAAAATCTCTTTCTATTGGATTCAATGATATATTTGGTCTAACGGTTGGAAAATCCATTTAAGCGTTTAATTTAGAAAATTATTTGTTCACAAAATCCTATCCTTAGATTAATACCAATTTTTAGATATTTGTTCACTCAGTTGAGTCTAAAAACAAAAAGGTTTAGTACTTTCCTATTCTCTCTGTTTTGTTTCAAAACGAATTACTTCTATATAAGTATCGGATATTTGAAATTCCTTATCGATATCAGAGAAAAATAAGACATTATTCCACTCAATGGTAAGGAGAGGGAGAGGGAAAGCAAGAGGAAGAGATTTCTATTAGTTTTCTGGCAATTGTTTCGAGTCGAGGCTATTTGAGGTCCACTCCTATTGAAACGCTTCGAATACTAACTTTAATGATAAGAAGAGGGAGAGGGAGGCTATGAGTGATGGCCAGGAGGGAGGACTTTCAAAAATAGCAAAATTTAATTAATGTTTTTTTTCAAAACTATTATTTGTTTAAGCAAAAAGGGGACGAAAATTAGCATGTACTTTTAATCTGATACAATTGCTTATAATGAGGGTATTTTTATTCAATTTTTAATTGATTTTCATATGTTATCTGTCCTTCAAATAAAAGGCGATGTCTTTATAATTGAGGGCTAATTATGTGGACTGAATCTTATTAAAATGATCTTGCTAATCACTTGATAGAGTCCACAGTAATTTATTTGATATTATAGTCTATAAGAAAAAGTGAAGTTCACGAGTAAAAGTCATGGTTGTGAAGGCACGCCAACCATTGAAGTAATTCTAGTGTCGGGTCGACTGACTTTCATGTTTTTATTTCTTTCTTTTATATGTTTATAAGACTCCGATCTCTTACTTATATCACTATTTTTCGTCTAAGTTTCCGATAAAAGTTACGACATTAGCAACGAGTTCAGGACAATAGTCACGGCTACAAGTTTTCCGGTATAGTCAGCAAACAGTGAGCACCGGCACAATAAATAGCATTGAATTGTTAGAGAATAGCAAAAATACTTTATTCGGACCATTTGCTGATATTTGGCTCTAGCATTGACTCTAGCGCTGGCTTTGGCTCACATCCAGACTCAGATATAAACTGAAAACATTGCGATTGCAGTCAATTGTATTCAGAGTTCGCAATCAGTTTCTCAAACGATTGGTTCACCATTTCTTAGGCTATATCTTAAGCTTATGCCTGATTTGTCTACAAAAGCAAAAAAACGTTTAATGCATTTGATTTGGTTCTTCAGCAAAATGTTAAACCAATTTATTATATTCTCTCTAAAAGTATATAAAGATAAATCGATTTTCTCTTTTATTTCATTTCTTTTAACTTTGTTTTCACTCAAAAAATGTATTTTTTGCACATTTTTTGTCTGAAATTCAATTTTACTTAACATTGCTTTAATTGAGTACTATTTTGGATGACATTAAACTCATAATTGAATTATTAAAACATTTTTATGATTTGATTATAATTTAATGGAAAAGTTGTCTAAAATTAAGTGATGTTTGAAGTCATTACACATTTGAAAATCTAATCAAAAGCAAAGCAAAACTGGGTATCACTCATAGGCTGTGCAGTGGAGTGTCATTTCAAGAGCAGAAGACATGCGTTTTTTCAAAGCAATTCAGAAGTTATTGAATGAGAAAATGTATTATTTGATTGAGAAAAATGAGAGATAAAATTGTTATTTGATTCTCACCTGTAAGATATCACCGGCGAAAGAAGTCTCGAGTGAAATACAAGATAAAAGTTGTCACTTCTTATCGCACACACAAAAACTTGTTTGATATTAAACTCTGAGCTCAAAGTTTTGGTTCAATAGTCTGTCTATTCTTGAGTTCAGAGTATATAAGAAAACAGTTTAGAAAAAAAAAGTTAAATTTTCTTCTTTTTAAGAGTAGTTTAAGAGTTTGTATATGAGTTACAAATAACAGATTTTTATTTTTCTTTACACAAAAGAATTCTTTATTTTTATAAGTCTTATATCGAAACGAGATTTGAGACCGAAATTGATTGAAATTTTTTGGTGAAATTCAATGAAATTTTCTTTTATAAGAGTTTTTCATTTGAATTAAATTTCTCTCTTTTTCTGCGGACAATAAAGTGATGAAAATTGAAAGCTTTTTGACATAAAGACCGCAAAGAATCGACAGAATAGTCAAACACAGGCAACAGAACACACTTTTTATAATAAAAGTCTATTTTTTAGTTAAAATTACTTCTCTTTAAGAGAAGGACTGAAATTTGTTTCCAATATATTCTTCGCCTTATTCTTGAAGTGAACCAAATGTTCAACAAATGCAGAGATGTTTCTTCAGCACAAAACACACACCGACTGAATGGTGTGTCTGAGCAGTGAATAGTGAACCGTATGTTAACACACAATCAATGGGAAAGGCTTTTCTCCATTGAATCTCAGGTCACAAATGCGCGAATCGAGTGTTGCCATAGAAATCAACGTTTTTAATAAATATCAAGAATTGAAACTATTTTCTCATTTTTTGCTTTTCACTGGTTTTTGCTTAAAAGAAATAATTGATACAAATTTCGGGAATACTTTAAATAGTTAGGCTGTGCTCTGCGTTGCAACAGTTAATCCTTAATAACTAATTAATTGCAGGAAAACCATAATTTTTGTTACTTTTCTGTCGATATAAAAGAAAATTCTCATTAAAACCGATATATTTCGCTCTTTTTTGATCCCATTTGTGTTGAGTTATGTCTTTTGGTTTGAAATCATTTTATATTTCAAATAACAAAAGTTTTTTGTGATAAAAGACTTATAAGAAATGAAATACAGGAGAAGAGCACGAAATGATTGTTAACCACAATATGCCCACAATTTTATATCAAAGATTTAAAGGTCTTTACCCATCCGTACCCTCGCATTATAGATGTTGCGGTAGTGGTGCTCATCCTTATGGGCTTTCAGTCGGCACACTTCAAACGGATTAACAGATGAAAGACCAGAGAATTGTCAGTCAATAAAATCAAATAAATGTATTTTACCTCAAAATATCTTTACTATAATTCAACTATTAATGCATTTCAACTCAAAACTCGATTTATAGACTAAAGAGAATTCAGATAAGATTAAAGAAAGAAAATATTTGACTCTTTATCAATTATACTCACATTTAAATCCTCTCTATTGAAAACCATTTAAATTGGATTTTAATTGAATTAAAACTTTTTATCGAAAAATCAATTTTAAAAAATTCGTGAAAAAGGCTTCAAAAATTCCAATTCCAATGTGAGACACTTTTGACAGTTCTTGCAAAAAATTCTCTCTATTTATTAGTAAATTAATTTTTAAAACTAATATTTTGTCTGTTTTTCTAATTTTTATTAATCTGTTTCAAAATCAATACAAGAGTTTCATTAAAATTTTTGATTAAAAAATATGAAATAATATTCATGAACACTATGTGGGGGCGAATTAAAGTATAATTTGATTCCACTGTATTTCTGTTTCATTTGAATCAAAGATTCTTTAGTCACTCCTTTTGAATGCATTCCAAATGATCGCAACTTTTTGAGCCGAAGGAGAGTATCAGCAATGCCTTCAACTGACACCAAATATGATCCATAATTTATGAATTTTAAAGTTTGAAGTTTCGGTAAACTTGTGTCGATTCCGGTCAGTATTGACGGATCCAAATCACTGATGTATTCCCCGATAATTATCATTAATTGCAAAGAAGTAATGTTTTCTAATCCTTTAAATACATTGAATGAGAAATCAGTAGATTTTAAGACCAAATCGGAATTATTTGTCTCCCAAACGATGGATGCCTTCAATCGAGTCATTTGTTTGAATGGCTTTAATGTCGACAATAAGTCATTGAATTTTGAAGAGTCCTTTGAATTCAATCGGAATCGAAAGTCAATAGATTTGAGTTTAAGACAATTGACTGAAATTGCATTCAATATTACTGCAAATGTTTTGTCATTAATATCGATGTAATGAATCTTTAATTCAATCAAATTTTTAAGTCTTGGGATCAGTTTCAACAAATTTTTAATATCTTTGGTCTTAAAATCAGTTTTTAGACGGAAACTGATTCCAAGATGAGTGAGACTTATCCTCTCACTCTTTGATAGAAAATCATAACAACCACTGATCTCTTCGTTTGACATAAAATGAGTGTAAAAACTCTTTACATTCAAATCACTGAACAACTGATAGTCTCTCACATCATAGACAGTAATTGATTGGAATGACTTAACGATCGACATCTTCGACATCTTAGACATGTTATCCCAAATCCACATTAATTTTGGTGTGATTTTTGAGCCATACTTTGCCGCAAACTTTTCAATTGTCTCATCACTCATACAATTGAAGGCAATGAAAGGGAAATCAGTCAAATGGTGACAGTATTTGATAATCACTTCAATTAATTCGTTGTAATTAATTCCCGGAAAATCTTCCTCGAAAACGATTGATAAGATAATGATTTGGATTTTTGGACACTTTTTGAAAACAAATTCAAAGTTTTCAAGACTTTTATAGTTTAAATCAATGGTAAACTTTTCGTCATCCAATACACGGGAAGTATCAATAAATAATTGTTTCTCAAATATGGTTCTCTGGAACTGCTTCGAAACAGATTCGAGTCTTAATTTGTCTTTTAGTGGCAAATACTGGAGAAGATCTTCTGACAAATCGTCCCAAACTCTGTCACTAAATGAATCCCTTTTGAAATTGTCTTCAATTGACTTCTGTTTACTTAAAGCCATTTTTGAATTGAAAACAATTTATTTAAAACTGAATTAAATGATCAAAAAATTGATGAAACAATTGGCGGGAAATCAATACAAATGAACGTCTGATTCAATAA
>JAQIXD010002028.1:0-11938 GCA_034699985.1 Minunthozetes semirufus | reverse complement strand
TATTATAATTATCCTTTTCATCAGTTTGAATGAGAACAGTAATTAATCAATGAGAAAATATACTTGCAAATTTATTTAATATAATTTCAATTATTATTCATGTAATTTTGCAAGATAACTCGTTAAACATAATTTGATTTTAAAAGAAAACAACATTTCTTGTCTCAAACTTTAATTACAAAGATTTCATGAATAAACTAGATCAAGTCATGAGCTTTTATTACAGTCTCTAGATAAAATTTTAAAACAAACATTATGAAATTTGGATCATATATTTAATGAAAATTAATAAAACAATATCAGCAAGATAATAATTACAATATTGAACATAGGATAACTTCGACTTAAAGAATCCGAGTTCTGGCAAATATTGATTGATAAAAATGTTCTTGCTAATTATTTGAGACCAAAATATGTGATTTCCTTTCAGACGATACATTGTTTGAGAGGGCAACCACTGATATTAAGTAGCAATAACGTTGCTCAATTTCAGCAAGTATAAACATGTTCTTGGTAATTTCAATCATGTTGTTTTCGCTGCCAATTTGTTTAAGAGTCACACTAAAAGAATCCTGGGTGCTCTCTTCGTTTGTAGTCCAATTTATGGACAAAATATTTGCCTTGATAATTTTTATGGCAAGATTCTCGATGGGTAGTGGGCGCGTTGTAATGTCCTTGGTAACATTCTTTGAAATAGCTTGTGTTTCGCCAAAATAAATTTCATCAGGCGTTTCACCACAATAAATTGCGTTCAAATTAATCTGGTAAGTTTTTCCAGGCTTTACTTGCTTTGAAATTCGCTTGGTAGTAATTGAGTCATTCAAATAAATTGTATGCGAATCACCGTGATACATTTCCCGGTACTCAATACGATAATAGTTGAATTTTGATTGAGAAATGGGTGGTTCCCACAATAAATCAAAATAATTAGTGCTCAATGTATCTTGGTCAATTCTGATATTAGAAGGCGGATATGGTCTTGTTCGAATTGTTGTGTTAAATGGGTTATTAATCAATCTATCAGAAAAAACACCAGGTCTCATATACTCGGCGTAAATTTGATAAGCTTCAATAGTATAAGCTGCACCAGGATAGAGTCCAGTTAAATTTACAATAGGTTGACCTCTCACCCATACTACGGAATTTATAGCAGGACTACTCCAACATTTATCATAGCAAAATGTTTCCCTCCATTCAACTAAATAATACGTATAAAAATCCACATGGTAGTTTGTTAATCTAAGAACTGCGTTTTCCTCATTTAAAATGGTCATGCTAAATTCCTCTTTTGGATTAGGCGCTAGACTGGGAGTAGTTGCGTATACTACACTTGGATACGATGCCGTTCCTAAATCTAACCCCATTGAATCACCTTGTTCTAAGCAAGCCCGAAATTCCAAACGGTAAACCCTTCCGGGGTAAATATTCTTCGTAATTTTAGCTTGGTGAATTGATTTATCAAAGAAAAAAGCTGCTGTTTCAAGAGAATCATCTTCATGGTATTCAACGTAAAAAGTTGAAAAAAATGAGTCAATTTCTGGATTTTGCCATGATACATCAATGGAATAATAATCAACATTGTCAATTTTTGCATTTGAAGGAGGATGAGGCCGGGTTGTTATACGTTTTGAGCTTGGATAGCTCAATTCCGTGCGATAATTGTCATCCAAAAATGTGTGAACAGATTTCGCATAAACTCTAATATTATACGAAGCACCAGGATAAAAATCGGGCAATTTTGTGCCAGGCATATTTGGCCACTCGGTAGAGCTGACAATTAAAGATCTTGTTGATGACAAACAATTATGATGGGAAATCTTGGTTGTGCACTCGTATTCAAGCAAGTATTTGTCAACATACGATCTCCTTGGTACATTCCATCGAATAGACACATACCACTCTTCATCAAGAGCAGAGAGTGCCCAGGGTCTACTTGGCTTTGTAACAAAATATTCCTTCATATTTGTGATCACAACAGTATTTTCAAATGTCAATGTGATTTCATATTTACCACCTGGTATTAAGCCGTTCAGTTTGAAGGCAGACTCATCATGGACAATTTCATGGAAATCTGATCCAGTTCCGCCAATTTGATTCACTTTTAAAGTAATTTCAAAATCATGCTTGTCTGTCCATTTTTGCGGGAAGTAAACAGTGGCAGTTGTCTCGGTAATTGAAGTTATTACAATGTAATCAGAACTGGGTTCAAAACTGTCATCAAAACAGTTAATTACAGACAAAACTGAAATTATCAAGAACAATCTGAAAAAGTCACCCATTTTTACAAAAATTATTAAGAACTGATAAAAATAATGATCACGATAAGAAATATATTCGATGAAAAACACTGGATGACTGATCAGAATTCAATTTTCTGATCAATTTACTCCAAACAAAATAAGTAAATTGACACTGAACATGTTTTTATCATTGAATAATCTCTTAAGTATTTTTCTGAAAATTATTTTCATGATTCATATGAGTTATATCTGTTTCAATATTCATTGTGAATAATCTATCAAATATTTGTTATGAATTTCGTATCCTTTAGATTCTAAAGTTTAGAAGTTATCCGGAGTATTGTTACAACTCTTTCTATTCTATAATTAACTTGCTAATTAATTTTATTCATTAGGAATAAAAGTTAATTTTAATTGTTCCTTAATTTTAACTTCTAATTTTGATGATCAAGTATTCAAAGAAAAAAGTTCACAAGATTATATTCAAAATAGTTTATTAGTTAATGCCTACAAAAAGGTGATTTTGAAAAATTTTTCTTTACTACTTTCACCATTAATAAAAATTGAATTTTTCAGACTATTTAAAATTAGATTTTAAGCAAAGATTACAGTTTTAGAAAATAAACAATCATGATAATTATATAAAATTACCTTATAATAATATTTAGAAAAATAATTACAAGTTTTACTTTATTTTACTCGCTAAATGAAATAAGCAAGTAAGATCTTATTAAAATAGAAAATTGATCATTTTAATTTTTTCTGAGGCAAAAAAACGGGTTTAGATTTAAATTGCGATGGTAAATTGTTTGAGAGGGCTGCCACTGATATTAAATAGGTAGTGGCTTGCTCAACTTCATCTACAAATTCATCCGCAAACTCGCGGTCCGTAATTTGAATTATTTCCTGATCATTGCCAATTTGTTGAGAAATTACCATATAAGAGTCCTGGGTACTTTCTTCACTGACAGTCCAATATATTTCCAAGTAATTTGGTGGAACTATGTCGATCTTTAAATTCTCAACTGGTAGTGGGGGGATCGTTATGTTTAAGCTGAAATCTTGTGAGTTTGATTCAATTTCACCTGGATCAATTGAATGAAATGTAACTTTGTAACTATTTCCCGGTTTTATTAAGCTTAAGCCTGGACTGTTTTCATTCCCAACGAACATGGTGACTTCTTTTGGCGGTAGAAATGGCGTGGTTGCGTAGACCGTTTTTCCTTTAGACTCATTATCTATTTCCTCATTTTCATCAAGTAAAACAGTTCTTATTACAATAGGGTAGGTCCTCCGCGGGTATATTGATTTGGTTAAATTAGCTTGATGAACAGATTTGTCAAAGAAATAGGGATAACCATTGCATCTTATGTAATAATTTGAATAGATGGATTCAATAATTGGTTTTTGCCATGATACAATTATATGATTAAGACCAACATGCTCAATTTTTACATTTGAAGGAGGGTAAGGCCGTGTAGAAATAATTTTTGATGCTGGGTCGCTCAGTTGTCCAATACGATATTCTGAATGCAAACGCCAATGTAAAATTGAATAAGTAGATTTTGCGTAAAAATTAATTTTATACGAAGCACCAGGATAAAGTCCAGTCAGTTCGATCCTTGGTTGTCTTGTCCACTTTGGCCAATTATTATTAAAAACAATTAGGGATTTTTTCTCTGTTGAGCAATTATGGTGCGAAATATTGCTTGCGCATTCATATTCAACCAAATATTCATCAACTATTGTGTTCCATGGTATAAACCAATTTAGAGTAAGGTGGCTTTCAGAAATGCGAGCACTTAAATACTCTGGACTTAATGGTTTGGTAATAAAATATTCTTGCCCTAAAGTAATTAGCATATCACCTTCTTTAAGTCTTGTCAATGTCGCATCGTATTTTTCCCCTGGTATTAGGCCATCAAGGTTATATTCGGATTTATCAATAAATTCAAATAAAATTGGTGGCCAATGGCCAATTTTCCATACAGACAAATCAATGGGCTCATAGTGATTTATCCATTGATGCGCCACTTTAATTTTAGCAGTTGTCTCAGTAATTGAATAAATGTACATTTCTTCTGAACAAATAATAACAGATAAAAATGAATTTATCAAGAACAATTTCAAAAATTCACTCATTTTGAACAATTTGACAAGAACTTTTCAGAAAACTAATGCGAAATTCATTCAAAATATAATCATGAATAAAAATTTGATAAACAACTGCTCATAATCGAAATAGTTGAATTTCCTCCAATTAAAACAAAGAATTTGATCCTGAAGATACAGAAACAATTTATGCTTAGTTAATCATCAAAATATTTCCCTTCAAAATTGTTGTTGATGATTTTAGTTTGAATGAATCATATCCTCGTAATTAGAGTTACGAGATAAAAGTAAGTGCATGGAAAATTAAAAACTGTCATTAATTATAGACATGTAGTTTAATTTCATCAATTTAAATTATTGATGTTATCTGGAAACGGTCCGAATTATGATAATTAATTAAATTAAAGTTTTTATCATATTTGTCGAAAAAATGGTTATGCTAGGTGGTATGAAAAATAATTTTTTAATTATTCATTTATAACAAAATATAATTCCAATATTTCACAAAAAAAATAAATTGAGCATGTCTATTGAGTGGTCATTTATTGGTTATCTATTCGGTGGGAGGAATGGCTAACAAATGACCAAAAAGTATATAAAAAGACAATAAATATAATAAAAATGTTATAAAATGAGTAATAAATAAATAATTCATTAAACTATAGAATCGATTGATTTTTGTTTGATTTCATGTTGAAGTGGTTTTTGGGAGGCGTTTGTCGTACTCTTATGGCGTTCTGGAGTGTGAACAGGAGGGCAGACAACAGGTCGTGACTCCGGCTGTTGTCTGACTTTGTCTTAAACAGCAATTCGGCGAAAGGGGTGTCATATGAGAGCAGAGAAACAAAATTATGTAAAATAAATGTCTGACAAAATTGTCTCAATTCTGAGGCCTTATATCGAATGGAATTCATATAAAACGACAAAACGTTATCCAAATTAACGCATTGAGAGCACAGCACAGAACAGTATCGGACCAAACCCTCCAACTCGAAGTAGGCGGCGGCTGACAGCAGCTAGAAAATTATCAAGATAATTTTATGTTAATAACAAGTTTATTATCTATTGAGTGAATTGTGAACAGACCTCAAGAATATCCTTCTCTTCGACTTCAAAGTCTTCATCAAAGCCTCCGTTATATAAGAATTGCATTACTTTCTGTGGAATAAAATAAAATAAAAGTTAGCATGGTAATTATCATGATATATTACTATTATGCTTTAAACTGAATTTTTATACAAACTGTGAACAATTAATATAAATGAGCATGGTTAATCGACTAATACTGTGATTAATAAATTGGCCAAGGTTATCATGACATTATTATAAACTGTAATTTAATTTTTAATTTCAATTAAAGTTACCAATTAAAAGTTAGTTTAAAATTATGGTGTTCTTAATAAAGAGGATTTTTAAATAAATTACGAATTTATTATTTACTAGATAAATTTGAAATTTTATCCTGTTAAAACTGTAACCTAATATAAATTACTAGTTTAGTTTAACTTGGAGAATTCAAAATTAAATTCTGGAAATTACGGAAAAGTGACCTTCAATTTTGATAAATTAAAAGGTGAATACAGACCAGGAATATATCGTATCGGATGTTATCGATGACAATCGGTGTCATAATTGTGTTCATTGTTTGCGAATCGTTTGAATTGTTCTCAAAATTGTCGCAATTTTTGTAATTATTTGTTGAGAGCATTGACTGGAATCTCTTGGAGGCATTAACCAAGATTATTTTGTGAGCATAAAACACCCGGCCTTCCACTCTGAACACACAGTCAGACATCTCTCTGTTGTTCACATATTTCGCGTCAATTCTTGCAAAACATCTCAAATCCGATACTTTTGTGGCCAAAGGCTTAACACAAGTACTGCCCAAACATGTGCTGAATATGTCGGCCAACAGTAGAGCTGTGGTTGAGTTGTGCTGAAAAACAATCAATCATTAGATTAGGGATCAGTTCTATTGACCACTCATTTGGTCCATACTTTACTGTCTCTGAAGATTGAGAACAGAAGGGGAAGACATTCGTCGACAAACTGTGAACTCTGGTCTGCGGGCCATAAGTGGAGGAAGTCTTGCAATAACTGATCGGTTATGGCCTCCAAACACATCTCGTGAGCGGTGGACAGTGTCTGCATCCAAGTGTGCAATGTCCATGGTACTCCTGCAATTATTTAACAATAGTTAGCTTGGTGAAAAAACTGTGATATAATATCAGAACAATATTTAATTATCTAGGAAACTAAAAATATTTTTCTTGGAATAAAATATAATTTCACTCAATTATTAATTAAAAACTGTAATTTTAACTTTGAAACTTATTTGATCTTGCTGGTTTAATTATAAACTAATAATTGGCTTATCCTTTTCAAAATCGATGATTTTTTTAGAACATACATGATAAATATTCTTGAAGGTTAATTTGATATAAATAAAATAAATGACAATCTTAATTAAGTAAGCTATCATATTTAAAATACATTGTTTGCCTATATAATAAACTGTAAATTAGTTTCAGAACAATATTTAATTATCTAGCAAACTAAATATCATTTAATTGGTATAATATCTATAAATTGTTTTAACAAATAATCAATTAATTAAAAACTGTAAGTTTAACTTTGAGACTTATTTGATCTTGCTGATTTAATTATAAACTAATAATTGGCTGATCCTCTTCAACATCGATGATTTTTTAAAACATACATGATAAAATGTAATTAAATATAAATAAATTAAATGACAAGTTTGAATAATTAAGCTATCATATTAAAAAATCAATTTTTTTTAATCCGTTAATAAATTTACCCTGTCAATCTTGGAATAATTTTTAACTTTGACCCCTCCTACCATAAACTGTAACTTTAACCTTGTATTTTATTTTATCAAAATGTCTTCAATAAAAACCCAAAATTGGTAATAACCATGATTAAATTTAGTAAACTGACCTATATTAGTGAGATCCAGGGTGATCTCGATATTCTCATTTTCGGACGAGTGATACATCGCTTCCTGAAGTGATCTTATCTTTGATTTCGTCCATTGAATCACATTTGATGTGTCGTTCACTCCGTTACTGACTGATCGGTCCTTATTAGCGCACAGACTGTTATAATTAGCACTGCTTTCCGCTAACATCTCCTCTAAAGACAGCCTATCCTTTCTGGTGTCCGCCAGTGCTGTCGGATGTGCTAACAGTGTTCGCAATACCATTCTGTGGCCATGAATTGCGGCCACAGATATAGCGGACGGACAGCCTTTGAATGATGACGAGTGGGTGGCTATCGAGTCATTCTGAGTGGTCTGGAGGAAGGGGTCGGCGCCATAGGATAGCAGTAGTCTTACAATATCTATACGGCCAGAGCTGGCGGCCAATTGAAGAGGGGTTAGGGTTACCCTATCCTCGCCATAACGATAGCCTCCGTCAACGTTAGCCCCCTTTTCGAGGAGTGCTTTCACGCAATCGATGTGACCATTGATTGTGGCGTAGTTTAGGGCCGTCCAGTGCTGGGTCTCAGCTATCAATTGATTCTTAGTCTTATTTCTCGCGTTTTTGATAACCGGGGCCTCAATGTTGACGTTAGCGCCCGATTCGGACAAACACTTAGCAAGTTTAGTGTCGCCGACAATAGAGGACTGCATAAGAATAGTGAGTCCGGAGTCGTTCACTGAATTCAAGCCATAATTGTTTGGTAAGAGTTGGAGAGCACTCGATATTAGGTGAGACCCATAAACACTAATCATACGGAAGGCTAACCATATCTTCATCCTTCGGGTGCACTCATTCGGGTCTAAGTCTTTGCGCTCATAAATCCAGTCCTCGCTATTCATGTGAATCGGCTGACGGGGCGGACAGTCTATGCCTACAAAAAGATGAAAAATTAAAAGATTACAGTTTGTAAAAATAAATGATCATGATAATTCTAAGAAAATAACCTGGCAATAAAATCCTAGCTGCTTGAAGAACGTCATTCTGATCAATAAGGTTTGACCTGCGATAGTATGCGTGTGCGGCCGACACTCTCATCCATTCGTAGAGCGGGGGTAACACCACATAAGACCTCTCTTTAATCAGTTGTTCTGTCCTTTGAATGAGTGGGTCGTCAACAGTGTTGTGCTCTAATTGTGTGCAACGCATGAAATAGTAGAGGCTTTGGAGTCCACTCATATCCAGGCCATAGGCTGACCACCAATTCGGACAACCGATGGATAGGGATTCCCGGTTCGCAACACTATGTTTGCTAATATTCTCGATAATTTCACCTAGAACAAAATTAACAAGATTAATTTTTGAAAATGAGCTTGTTAATTTGAATAATAAATACCCAGCTCTTTAACACTGGCCACACATGTGGTCAGCAGCTGCTGTTCCAAAGTTTTTGTCGCGAAATATTGGGGATTAGTCTGAGTGTTGGGATCGCCGCCAACGGCTGTGCTCTCAATCGCAGTGTTTTGAAAATAGAGGGCCGGAAGTGATAGCATTCCCGAAGCGGTTCGGCCGGCGTTCAGGTGCGCGAACGGCTGCAGAAGACCCCAAAAGTCACTGTTATTTGCAACACAAGTGTCCAATAGGTTGGCGCTCAATATGTAGTCACTGGTCTCGGTCTGCATCGAAAGGCACTCCACTATTATCTCTTCGAAGAGGTTCTCCATCGCAGACAACAGATAAATGGCTGCGTATTCGTCGACGAACTGACCCATTCTCATGTCGCACATCCATCGGTGGAATTTACCCAACGATAGGCAGAGGCCGGCCCTCACGCTCTTGGACTGCCGGTAATTGTCGGGGCCGCTGATCGCGAATATAGCGGCCGCTCTGTGGCCACACTTTATGGACGAGTCGGCCAATGATCCGCTGAGAACAACCTTAATAGCGCCGCATATCTCATGTCGAGTGCAAAGACCTGTTAATTGAATATCGATTTCATTGAATAAATTACTTATAAACTGTAATTAAGTCTCTCCAATGTTATAATTATAGCCATGGGCAATTTTTATTTCATATATTTCATTAATCTAGAAAGAATATTTTATTATAATTAATTAATTATTACTGAATATTTGTTTCAAACTGTAATTTATTACTTGTTTTTGATTCTATTCAATCTTTTTCTATCTTGCTGAATAATATTGGTAAATTCAAACCATTTCCAATTGTATTTTTCAAAAATGTAACTGGTAACTAATCTATTTATGCCGAATTTTTGAACAATTCATGAAGAATTATTTCTAATTTGTTTAATTAATTTCCTAGATAATTTAAAATAAAAATTTTCCAGCTTAAATCATTAAAAATTCAAATATCATGATAATATCATTTAAAAACTGTAAACTTTCTCAAAATTCTTTTTCAATTACACCTTTCAACAAATTAATCAAAATTGGAGAAAGAAGGCGCCAACTTTTTATTTAAAATTACCTAGTGTCTTTGAAAACCTCTGCGCCTCGCAGGCGATACGAATGAGTGGCCGCTGAAGAAGGGTTGAGAGTCGGGGAACGCACTCCATAGAGATGCGCATCAATTGATTTTTGAGTCTTCCCTGTTGCAGGAGACGGAGCACATCCCCATTAGTCCAGGGATAGTGTTGTAGTTCGACGAGACGTCTGTCCGAATCAATCCAAACAAACTCATCGCCAGCGCTCGTTATGTTAGTCCCTATGGTTTCGAGGGATGAGTGACGGATCAGACGCCGCAGGGATGGGTTGGCAGAGGAGTAGTCACTGCTTGAGATATTTGATGAGTAAGTGCTCGTCGAGTGACTGCCCTGAGTTCGGATCGACATCTGTTCGATGGCGGCCCGAACCCCATCCAGTTGTCCACCGATTCCTTGTTTGTGGAAAATGCTCTTCTGTTCCCTCTTTCGGGATTTGAGACCACTTTTCCTGAGATTCGAGTGACGGGTATTACCGGTAATTGGGGGCTGAGTTTGGGGCACAGGAGGGGTCAGAATTGGCACTTCACATATTTTTTCACAGCTGATTAATTGAGCAAGCTTAGTATTCGTGTCGTATGTCGGGGATGAGCTTATATATGATGAGCGGTGAGAGGGATGGTCTGACATTCCCTGCGCTGAGTATCTGTTGTCATCACTGGAAGACCCGCCATAACAGCCTTCGCGTACTTTACCGGTGATGTCCGTCCTATTCATACTGTCGTCGCTGACAACAGTGGCCGGTGTGGCGCTCACCACAAAATTCCGGCGCCTGTTCTTGGCTTTTGTCAGCACTTTCTTCTTGTTGTGGATGTGGTCGCCGTCTGAAGAGCTCTTCGACATTGACTCACACTTTGGCACCGGGTCTTTGATAGGCTCTGGCCTTATCAGGGCTGAGCGGTAGCACCGGTCGACGTCAACCCCTTCCACTCCGTCATAGATGTGCTGTTCATCGATAGCGCCATAAGATTTTGATGGCATATATGGGTAGAAGTGTTGCTCCGATAGTTGTACTGAAGAGCTGGTCCTCAGCTTCGGGTTAGACACAGATGAGGTGAACGGCCCTCTCATAGGAGGCGTCTCTCGAATAGGTTTTATAGCCCTCTGAGGCGTTTGACTTCTGCCAGAACCTAATTTTGATAAATAATAAAAAACTGTAATTTTAATCTTGCAATTAATTTTGTATTATCTTGTTAATTGATTTTATAATAATGGAGAAGAACAAAAAAAAGGTTTTTTTACCTAGTTGAAAATATACTTAAAAGCTGTAAATTTTACAACACTTATTATTCAATAATTACCATGCAAAATCATTTTTACAAGTGGGGGAGTTTAACAGCCGTTTAAATTTTATCAATTAATAGAAACTGTAATTTTAATCTTGCAATTAATATTGTATGAAAAATTAAACCTTTTATAATTGAAATTATTTTTGGAAAAGGTTGGATTTCTACTTTTTCAATCGACTCACCATTTATTCACCAAGATAAATATTAGCATTAATTTTGTAAATCTGTAATTTTCACCTAGCGCTCACTTTTTAATTGATTAGCTTGATTAATTTTTTATTTTGAATAATTCAAATATTTTCTCAAATCAATCAGGATTAACAAAATAAACTAAGCAATCACATTGAAATAATTGTTAAGACAAATCTTATAATTTAATCATGCTAAGTTATGATGTAAAATAATCAGCATGGTGATTTTGATAACTTACTGCTAGCAGACTCTCTTCCAGAGATATTCTTCACCGGTGACGACGCCTGGAAGGGCGACAACGAGAACATTGGCGACCCATCCCTGCGGGAGATGTGGCTGAGCACTGGCGCTGAGCCGCCGACTGCGTCCCTCCTGAACGGACTCAACGGGGTGTTAGGTCTTCCCACCATAGGGTCTGCCCTCTCCTGGGTTGGGGTGGGCCCCGACTGATTCATTTGAGCACAGGTCCGAAACCAAGTTCATTGACGGCACCGGACAATCACCAGCACAACCACCACCTGTTGACAAACATCGCTGAAGGGAACGGTAGGTTCAAAATCACTGCTGAAAAAATTGCACAGGTATGTAAAAACGAGCATGAACACTTTGAGAAGGTTGAGCAAGGTAGTTTTTCGCACAATAATCAAGATAAAAATAATA
>JAQIXD010002027.1:0-11942 GCA_034699985.1 Minunthozetes semirufus | reverse complement strand
TTATTAATTGAACAGAAAATCAAAAGTAAATCACAAAACATGTGCTCATAACTAGAGTTAAGCTCAGAATGACTCTAAACAGTGCTTTTCTTAATAATATTTTGTCATAAGTTTAGAGATTAATCATATGTTTAAGTGTTAACAAAGTATGAGTCGAATTCCGAGTAGAATAAAACAAATAGGAATTCATTTACGATTAGAAATATTTTGATCGGAAACCAAATGTCAGTCAACCCCTTTCATGAATCATATGATTAATACTGGATGATTTTGAGTTAGGGCTTAGATTCTAAGCCTTCAATAAATTGAAAAAAATATTAAATCAAAAACTTGTTTGATCAGAGTCTACGATATGTACAGTTTTTACCATTGAAGTTTATTCAATTATTATGCTAGTACTTTTATCAAATGTATTATCAAAATTCGGTTTTGACGTAATGTCCAAAAATTATCAAATGTAATTAGTGTCTTGAATTTGTATTACCTTGTATAATTCTTTATATATTTTTTTGTGTCTGGAAATCGAATTATGTATTAAAATGTAGTATTTTTCCGATAATAAACACTAAAATCAATGCTTAAGAGGATTCAAGTTATGTCCTTGCTAGTTTTTTTTATTAAGCTTCTAAGTTTAGTTTTCTTTAGAAGGTTAAGACATATAATTTTTAATCGATATTTAGTTAATTATAGAAATCAATATAAATATACTCATTTGAATTAAAAGCATTCAATTATAGAAATGAGTTCTCGAATAAAAAGAACAAATGATTTGAAACTGATATGTATTTACATTAAATTAATTGTGTATACATTTTATTATTATTATATAAGTTTATATTATAAGTAATTTCCATAGGAGTAACATATTTTCAAGAGATATTTTTGATGCCAGGTTCCTATTAATATCATAATACAATCATACAATAATTCAATAAATTGATTCTATTTTAAATATGTTTTTCTATGAATTTCTTAGAATTATTGTAAAAATAATAATCTTAAATTCTAAATTAATGGGTTTAATCTAGATTAAATATTCATTAAAATCATTTTTCTTTTGATTAGCTTTGTTTGAACTAACATTTTTTGGTAAAAAACAATTTATATGATTTCCGTTATGTGAATAAGATTTTAACAGATGAAGATTTTAGATGGGTGCAAATGCGATTATATGGGTGAAATGTAAAAATCCTAACAATAGGAGAGTGAAAAGAAATGTCAATCACTTTCCAATACCTTTTGTTTTAAAGTTTAAACTAAAAATCAATTTTCCTTCTTACCATGTCTTATCTAATTAACTACAGTTTATAGTCGATTTTTCTAAAAATAAAAAAATAAATTTATTCAAAAATATATACGCAAGTTTGAATTTAATGCCGTATAAGCGACGAGAAATAAGGAACCACTTCAAAATGACAATTCAACATTACTTTAATAATAAAATAAAAATATAATATAACTTAAATTTTATTTCCAAATTGATGCTATAAAATAAAAAAAAAGTTGAATAATCATTAAAAATTAAATAAAAATCAATTTTAGTTTGTATTATAATTATATAAGAAATATAAGTTATTTCAATAAACAGTTTATTTCATTTTTAAAACTCTAAAGACTTAAATTCTAAAGACTTATGAACACGAAATTTGACAAAAGAATATATTCATTAAAAGCTTTTAAAATATTCACTTCAAATGATTTTTAAAAATTAATCTTTTATTATTTCAACGAAAGTCATAATAAAGTAATAATTATAATACTCTTTTCAAAGAGTATTTTTTCAAGAGTTTCAAGAATTATATTTCTATAAGAAGTCAAAAAAATTTGAAAAGACGTCAGAATAGACTCATTTTTACCAAAATTATATTCTTGCTTTAATAATAATAATAATAATAATAATAATCTATATATTGTAGATCAATCAAAAATTGCTGCCAATACCGCACTTTAACTTTTATGATTCACAGTGTGATCAAGTGAATGAGCTGTTTTCATTTATTATTATTTTAATCTATTAACTTTATCTTCTCTTATATTGAATTGTAAATCTCTATCCTAATGTCACTAAATTGTGAAAATTTAATGATTTAGTTTCATATATAAAGTGTCATCATTTAATTATCACATTTATTTGGTCTTAGAGTCTCATATGTTAGTCAATCCGTTTATTGATCGAAATGTATTAATAAAATCAAAACTTTTGATGAAATGATTTCCCTATATATGAAACTATTGAATAATAAATACATTTATTTTTTCAAACTTCAACTCAAATCGATAAAAGCTTTACTAAACGACATTACAATACATAACATAATTCTGTTTATAAGATTTATGTATACATTAGTTGTTGGTTTAAAGTTGATAGATCAATTTCCTCTATAGAACAATAGATCTATTTGCTATTGCTTTCAATTTGTTGATACAAAACTTAAAATAAATGGAGTTGTGTTCTACTAAAATTTACTCAGTGAATCATTTATGTTTTCTAATTATTTATTAATACAAAATTTACCATTGTGCATTTATTGTAAAATGTTTTACTAATCTACTAATCAAACCTTTATTTAGTTTACTGTCATATTTGACAGACAACTATAACATGGAATTGCGAATTGTGGCTCATCAGGTATTTATAAGAGCTCTCTCTTGATTTCGTAATTTATCAAATACTATCATATATTTGCTTAATTCTTGGAGTGGGATCCAATCACAATATTGAGGAACAAAAAGGGTATTACTGTTGTCGAAGGAGTTATGGGAAACCTCTTGAGAGCGCTCTTTGATCGCAAAAACATTACTTATAAAGTGTTTGAAAGCAAATTAAATTTTGGAATTCCTTCAACAAATAACTCATGGAGTGGACAGACAGCTCTATTACAACAAAACTTAGTCGATATAATTTTAGGTCCGCCATCAATGGATGAAAAACGTTTATCGGTAATGGACTTTTCGTGGCCACTCCTCTTCGACAGAATCACAGTTTTGAGTGACTTTTCCGAATCAAAACTATATTTTAATTATTTGCGAGCATTTGATGACTTTATTTGGATATTAATATTAATTATATTTATTCTTTCGTTTATATTATTCTTAATAAATGATTGGATTATATTTGACGACATTACCCAACAATTAATAATAGATTACATCCAATATTTCATCGAAACAGCTCTTTCAAGAAGTGAGTCAATATTAATTAGTTAATTTATCATATGATAGCTTCTCGGATAAAACTATTTACGTTTTCAGGCTCTCATAATATAACTCATTTTCCGAGAAATCGTATAATTTCTGGAACTTTAGTTTTGAGTATTTATTTGCTGACAATAATGTCTAATATTATGCTCGGAATTGATTTTGTCGTCAAAACTAATAAAGATTTAATCAATTCTTTGGAAGACATTTTGAAATATGAGTCCTGTACTCCCGTAACTGTTGAGAATACAATTGGAGGTTTTACATTCCTGGTGAGTTAATAAATCTGGTCTACAGAAAACTCATCAAATTATCTCATGAAAAATTATAATTTAAATTAGGCGGCTGCACAGGATAATGATCCTAATTCTAATATATTTGAAAGATTAATTGGAAAAAAGATGATTCAAATAGAAGAGAGTTCGGCTCATAATCCCAAATATATCGATAAATTAAAAGAAAAACAATTGGCTTATGTTATGTCAGAAATGCGTTTACTTATGATATCGATTAAAATATGCAAAAGTAAACCAAAGACCAGACTTTACATCGCAAATGAAAAAATCCATCCGAAGCCAAGAGCTCTCGGCCTCTCAAAAGTCACACTCAATGGTGAGTTCAAAAAAACTGTCGATTCAGACATCAAAAGAATTGAGAGCTCAGGACTCTTTCAACTATGGATGAGTCGATCCATGAATACAACGCTTTTGAAGTGCATTCAAAACGAAAAAATTGTGACGAAAGCCGAAAACGAATCAGAAATCATGTTTACACTAAAGCTCTTATCCAATCTGTTCAAGATCATCGCCGTTCTATTTATTGCCTCTCTATTGGTTTTAGTAATTGAATTGATTTTATTTCATAGAATTCAAGTTAAAAACTATTTATCTATTTTAATAACTTTTAACATTAAATTATCAAAAATTCTTAAAGATTCTTTGACAAAGTTGTTTAGAAACTTTCTCAATGCCATTTAAAATAGATTGCAGGTTAAATTCGCTTACTAAATCAATAATGATTAGATAAAATGTATAAATATTGTTATTTTTAGAGAAAATAAACATTTTTATTGGTTTTATATAACTTAACAAATATTTTCAGAGTTTTCCACATAATAACCGAATTCTGTTCTCCCGAGCGATGACTCAAAATCAATATTTTGATCGAAATCATTGATAAAACTTGGATTCACTTTATTTTTATTAATAGTTTGTCAAAACTTTTGTATTTTTATTTGATTTATATTTGAATTGATTTTAGTTTTTAGATTTTTTGCCCAACTTATGAACCAAAATGAAATAACGGATATACATAACAATCAACTGTCAAAAATAAGATTCAATTATCATATATTGTCTTCTGTTAAAGATATGACTTACTCTATGGAGTGCTGGATAAGTCATAACAAACAGATTCTGAACCGCAAAACCAATTTTTTTGTTTGAAGTGAGTCTTTCGAAAGCGTTTATTATTTTGATTTTCAAATGAGGTTTGGATTTGACTTTCATTTGAATTCTTTCAAAATTATTGACATTTATATGTATTGACGCCGAAATAGAGGCCATTCGATAAGAGAGATAAAAGATGAATACCCAGGTATAGACCACAAATATTATTGTAAGAATTGTCACATAAAACTTGAGCTCAGATACGATTAATTGATTGAGAGCACACAAATTCACCGGAAGTAATGTAAATATTAAATATAGGATTACTTTTTGCCAGAATTTGTTGTATTTCGATATTTTCGATAAAATAAAATTGTGTTCGAATAAAATTCTTGTCACAGAATTCATATCGAGTTCATCCAATTTCATCGACTCTTTTATCTTTTTGTTGAATGTCTGGACTTTCAATTCAATGTAATAACAAATAACATAAAAGAATGTAATGGAGACCAGGATATCAATTATCAGATAATGAAGTCCCACAAAAAATATCAGCTGAAAGACTAGTGAATCGATTATTTGATTCCAATCCATGAACTCTAAGCTCAGGGTAACGCATGTAATCGCTATAGAAATACCTTAAAGAATTCAATTAATTATTATTGAAGTATTACACAACGCTTTCTAAACATATTCACTAATAAAAGGGTAAATATATTTCTGTAAATAAATATTAGCTTATAATACAAGTCATTTCTTTGAGTGCTCTGTACTATAATATGTTCCTGTACTATAATATTAGTATATTTAATTTGCTAGTTATAAAAGCAGAGATAACAGTCTCCGATATCATCGAATTGGAAAATATTGAAAAACATCCGGATTTTCATTGGTTGCTTTTACCAATATCCATTATATTGGATGTTGTTATTGCATATTATCTTGTTAATTCCAATCGGAACAAAGTGGAGATTGGGATTTATAAAAAGGGTGATGATGTGCGCCCCCCCCCCGGCTTCTAGTAATAAAGAACTTTTTTTGCTTTTTTTGCTTAATAATAAAGGATTTTCGGTTCTTCATTAATAACAAAAAAGAAATGAATTCCATTGTTGAAATTATTCTCAATTTTTCAAATTTTTAAAAATATTTGAAAATTTTACAACAATGGAACCTAATTTACCACAATTTTCACTTAAAACTCGATTGGAATTGCCTTTGAAATGCCATTTCTAGCTTGTTTTTTCTTGACATTACATGACATGACATCCCTCAAGATTCTTAAATTCTGGCCCCTTTAAGGGATAGTTTTTGTTATCTCTTCAAACAATTATTTGTTAGAATTTATTCAATAAAATCTGAAAATCATTGCATTATTTGTTTTGTATTGAAATCATTTCTCATAATATCATTCCAATAATAATAACAACAAAAATAAAAATGAGATCAAATGAATTGTATAAAAAGTTTATATCTTAAAATTGAACAAGCAAAACTACTCAATAGCCAAGATATCTTATCCTAAAATTAATATTTCGAAGAATATATGTTTCAAATGAACAAAACTTAAATACTTAGGATGAGCTGAGCCATATCCATTAAATTGAACACAATATGAGAGCGAATCAAAAATCTTTTGAATTGTTCTCTTTGGTCGGCATCGAAGCCAATTCTCTTCGGCTGTTCTTTTCCTCGAAGTACATCAAATATTTCGGTCCAAATGAATAAAGTATGAGATTTAGTCATATAAAAGAGTTTATGCAACAATATTCCCAACAAATAAGGTAACACTATATTCATTAGAGTATATCCACGTATTCCTCCAATAAATACCGAAACGTCGGCTAAATTTATTGATGTTTTATAATCCAAGTGAAGAAAAATCAAAATCAAACTTTTGATGGCATTAATAAACATCAAAATAATGATGAAATAGTCTAAAAACATGGATTTTTTAGAGACAATCTTTTGTTGTAATTCATTGAAGTATTTGTCGATCATATGATTATTTATTTGATATTTAGATTCTATGACTTTTGACATATCAATTGTTACTGAATTTAATCCAATTAATGGTGATTTAGATATAAATTCTGTTAAGGCTTTCAATAATTTTATTTTAAAATTCATTTTTAATATTCAAAGATCAAAGATTAAAATGTGTTTCAAAGAACAGTTTAGACTAAGAATAAACTATTTATAATTATTTTTTTAGACATGAGTTTTCTTTTTATAATTAATATCGATTCATATGTTTTATTGCACGAAAATAAGTGTGCTGGATATCATTACGATAAAAAAAGATACGAAAAGTAAATATTCATCCATTTTCTATTGCAAAAATTAAGTAATGATTTTTTTAACTGAAAAAAATATTTTTAAATAATTGCTGCAAATTTTTACCATTGAATTAATAAATGGATGATTGTCATTGTCATTGTCATAGTCATTGCAAAATATTTTTAAAATTATGGAATGTTTTCTTCAATAAAAATGATGAATAACCTTTACTTTCTCAGATGATTTATTAAAATTGAAGATCATTTTCTCTTACAATTCTTCGTTATATTAGTATATAATTGACAAAAAATACCAGTTTTTTGTGCTTAAATGTCAAATAAAATTATAAAAATACTATTTAGAGAGATATGATATGATCTTCAAGAATATATTTCCTCATTAAATAAATTAATAAAAATAAATTTGATTAAAACTATTAGATTTAACGCTAATTGTATTTAGACTTATCCCCAATTGTGTTTTGGATAAGACTGTAAAACATTGCTTTTGACTCGAATTGAGTTCTGTTTTCATCAGGGATGCCAAAGGGGGGGTATTTTTAGATTTACCCCTCTAGGATCGCGATTTTGATCAAAATTACCCCCCCCCTAGGGTTGGCGAAAAATTGTAAGGCAAAAACGATGAGTTTTTGCGGACCCCCATAAAATCGTTGCTGAGACCGAAAAAATGGCGGATTTTCCGGAAAATCCGCCATTTTGTTCGTTATTTCAAGAGATTTTGTTAGTTTAATTGAATTAAAACTAAATTTAAGTCAATTTAAACTGGATTTAACCTTTACGCTGGGGTAGGACCACTAATTTAGGACAAAATGGCCGCTTTTTCAGTGTTTCCGGCCGCCATTTTTCCGAAAAATACCCTCCCTATTACCCCCCCTAGAGTTTTGAAATTTTTACGCCAAAAAATAATTCCCTATTACCCCCCTAAGGGTCGCGGACCTTGGGCATCCCTGGTTTTCATTCTAAGCGTTAATTCATTGTTTCGATGTATTCGTACGACAATTAAAATACTGTATTATTATAATTATTTTTATAATAAAATATATGCATTATTCTGAACCACAAATGTTTTTTAAATGAAATTCCTATAGAAAACATATTCTATCGAATTCATGATCAGAGAGAACATAAAGATATTGTTTAATTGATGGAGTGCTGATGGTGTGCTGATGGTGTTCTGATGGTGTGCTGCCATCGCATTAAAACTCTGAATCTTTTCACTCAATAAAGTAGTTTAGAAATAAATCAACGAAAGTCACGACAATCGCCAATACTGTGTCTATCGTTATTGATTATTTGATGTAAGCATGCATATTTTTATATTATCATATTAAAGATTTTATAATATTTGGTTTTTATAGAAAATAACTTAATCTGAAAGATTAGAAACTTTTATTAGTATTAAAACAAATGTCAATTAATTTAATTGTCATTTAAATTGATTAAAAACACATTTAATTCAATTGATCTAAACTTTGCGTGACTTTTGTCATAAAGGAGTCAATTAAAGCCAAATTGAGGACAAACACTAACTTTAAAAGTGTTGAAAACTTTCACTTATTAATTAGTTTTGATTTTTCTTAGATAGACTGAACTTGAATTTGTTTTTTATTATATTTTCATATAATCTTAAAGAATATGCGAACTTCTATAACATTAATTATTTTTTGTTTGGGTAAGTCTTGTTTATATTTTTCATATTCTGATTAATTGGATATTTTTTTGCAGTGAAAGTATGCTGGAGTGCCGACAAATTTTGTAATATGACTGTAGAAGATGCAGATAATTGTGCCAAGAATTTAATGTTCATCGGAGACAGAGATAATATAATTCCGGCAAATGATGAGGAAATGCAGTCCTATTGCGAGTAAGTGTTGAAAATTTTAATTAATTTCGTTGTGTTTTCCTCATTTGAAAGTTCGCTTCAATTATACAAAATTATTGTTATTTTTTGCGAAATATATGTGAAATGAGAGACGATTTCAAAGCAATGATTACTTATATTATATTTAATTATTCATTCATTTGAACTAAAGTCGAATGAAAGACGGGATTCGATGTATTAGACGCTATGCGAGGAGTTGTCTGCCGGCTTTCCCACAACAGGTGTTTGGTATGTTTGCATACGACGCCAAAAATGTTCTGAGAAGGCAATGCAAATCTCCAAAAGATAGATCAGGTACTATTTTTAGAAATTTATTCACCTCTATATCATCAAAAGATACTTACTATAGATTGAGTAACTTGTTTTCAGGAGAGTTAAAATCACAATGGTAAATTAATAAAAGCTATTCTCTAGAAAGCTTACCTGCCTAACAACTATAGAATTAAATTGAAATCAGCCTTTTTACCTTGTTAAAGTATTAAACTTCGAGATTATTGAACTCAATAATGGAAAGCTCTGAGTTTCCATAAAATCTCATCAAAAGATTCTTTATATACAAATGTTTAAGATTTCAATTAAAAATTAGTCAAAAATAAGTAATTTATGTCAATTTAATCCCTCCAAGAGTTCGTTAACTCAGAACTTAAGTTAAGTTTTACATCACATCTATTTTTTCAAGAAAATACTTTAAGAGATAATTGTTTAGAAATTAAGCGATTAATCCGTTTCTTATATTAGTTTTAAGTATCAAATAGTTTTAAAAACATTAGCCATCACTCAAAATTGTGGACACACATAGAGTTTAGATATTGTTTCCTAAAAATAGCTAATATTATAAGCTTATATTGAAGTGATCCATCAAATCGGTAATTGAACCTATTATTAGCCATTAAATTGATATATTATTGAGAAATAATATCTTTTGTTTTTTCCGTTCAGAGTTTATCAAACACGTATTTTGCTTTTTGCCAAAGCCAGCAATGGAGCCCCTTCACCTTTGTATGGACAATAATATACTTCACTTAGATATCATTAGGACAGTGCTACCGGACTGGAGAATTCCAGGAATGTGTTGTGCCTTTCATTTATTCCAAGATTGTGTTCACAAAAGCACTCAAACGCTTTGCGAACCAAAGACTGGTATCGAAACTGTGGACTATATAATGAATATTTTGAATTCAATGGTCAGTCATTTCAATCAAATTATAAATAATTTATTTAATTATCTTTAATAAGACCGACGATGTAATGGACTTTACGTGTGGACAGTATGATAGCATTGAAAAGTGTGAACAACACTTAGACCCAGAATTATGGACAAAATTAATAGAAGAAAAGAGTGCCGAACAGGTAGTAGCGGACAGGGCTAAGCAAAAATTTTATTCTCCCGTTCCTGGTTTGGTGAGTGTCATAACAAACTATGAAATGTAAATTGTTTTCAATAAAATCACTTACATTTGAAATGATTTCGCAATACTAACTCATTTTGATTTGATTTATATCCCATTCCTTGGAATTCAATTTCGAAATATTTTATAAATTCATAAAAATTTATAAAAAATATTAAAATATTTATCAGAATTTATATAAATTTTCAATCGAATGTATAAATAGAAATAGATTTTCATATTTAAACAAAATTTTTCTTTTTGTCGTATATTTGATATAAAAATAAAAATTGAATTAATTTTATTCATTAAAAATATAACAAGAATTCAATGAATTCTAAAATTGAAGCCAAATATTGAATGGTATTATATTTCATAATCCTTTGAAGTTAGTGCTATAAGTAATATGAGATAAATAATAATTTGATTAATTTGATCTTGGCTAATCAACGTTTACATAAACAGCACAATCTTTTGCTTGATTTTAGTGACGTTTGTAATGAAAATGTTGAGCATAAAGTTAAAGCAATCCTTAAATAAGTCTTATATATCTATTTTGTCACTCATTCTAATTATAAGATTTTATGTCTTGTGATAACCGAAGTATCAATGAAAATGTTTTCTTAATTGAAACCTAATATTGTGACCAATTGTGAGGAATTTGTTAGGAATCAGTTGACTCTAAAATCTTATTCAATTGAATAAATGGAATGAATGTTCACTCAAATGATTTATTTTATCGCAATATTTCAGGGGTTTCTCAATTGATCTTTCAATTTATAGATTACTCAGAGACGACATAAGAGCCATAACATGTTATATAAGACCAGACACTATATAATGTGGAATGATTGCACATGACCAAGCTTGATCTTTCAAATTATTATCAATTTATCGCTTTATTATCGCTAATAAACTGAACCAATTTCACAATTCTATGGTTTATTTAAGTATTAGATCTCCTCTTGAGGTAAAATTTTTTGTGAATGACTACAGCCATTAAGATGAAGTCCTTGACCATGCCCATAACCATAACCATGATCATCTTATTCAATGTCTTTTTTCAATGAAAGACAACTGACATTTATATATATTTTGTTTGGGTTTTGTTTTGTCTTTAATCAATTTTAATCAAATGACTGACAATAAAGTTATCTACTAATGAGAGAGTGATTGGCAATGAGTTGTATGTGAAGTTGAAGTTATGTCAATTTATTGTGTGTCCAAACAATGTCTTCATTTATCTAAAAAAATGATTTCTTTGTATTAAAAACCCATAAAATAAGTCCGCATTGAATAACGACTGTAATTGACTTCTATTGAGATCTTAAGAAAAGTGAGTCAATCATAATGTGGGCGAAACTCGTGTCTCAAACACTAGTGTAAGCGTATGAATGTGTCGGCTGAAAATGATGTGCAACCATATAATTGACCATTAGTGCTAAGATCCTGGAATTCTCTCACAATTATTGCCACTTACACCAACTTATTATTATTATTTTGACAAAAACTAATTTCTGTTCATTTGTTTTTCCGTCAAACCAATCGTCAAAATAAAAGTATCAGAAATTCGGAAAACAGGTTTTCAAGACATATCCTGAAAAGCGTAAACGTAATTTCAATGTAAATATTTCATGGTGATTTAGTCTCGGTTGAGTAGGTTTGACAAATGTAGGGATAGACGCTCAACAATATGAGCATTATCTAAATATTTTTTTTTGTCAATTCTAGATGTATTTGTTCGTTAAGTATAACGAGTACTTTAAATTTAAAATAAAAGTTTGACTAC
>JAQIXD010002026.1:0-11945 GCA_034699985.1 Minunthozetes semirufus | reverse complement strand
GGTAAATCGAAAAATACCCCCCCTTGGGCATCCCTGAAATAGACTATTTTCGATGAAATAAGGTATTTGTGTTAAGTTTGAGGAACGCCACACAATTGGAAAAATACACGCGATTTGCAAATGAGTGCATATTTTATGAATAGGAGTACAGACTGTATAACCGCTAAAATAATTGACAAAAAACTTATTTTGTTTTTGGATTTGAAGGCTTAGCTGCACAGCTCTCCTGATTTATAGATACCATAGATATCAGGATAGAATTTATTGTACAATTAGAATGACAATAATAATTCTCTATAATTGATTAACCATCACATTTATTTCGAGAATTCCGTTCCAGCAAACACTCTATGAATTTTAATTTAAAGATTAAAACAAATTCCAAATTCCCGTAAAAAAATGTGTAACCTTTGAAATTTTCAAACAAGATTCACCATGTTGGAGCCTGAAATATTTAAAATGAATAAGTACAAGTAAATCTACAAGTATTGAATATTTTAAATTTGAACGCCTACATCCTAAATTTTAATAAATATAATTTATGTTTAAAACTTTAGCTATTTCGAAATACCAAGCTACTTATGATACGTTTACGTTTTACACATCAATTTTACATTTTAAATATCCATTTTTGGTGTAGGTGGATATATTTGAGTATCAAGGTTCCTTTTTTATTCTAAAAAATAAAGGATAGAGATAAAAACTTAATTTTCTAATTCTATCGTAAGAATGTGTCCTAGAGCATATTTCTGCTTGCTTTTAAATATTTTATCTGGTATAATGAGCAAATAAAAGAAATGAAATTTCTACACAATAATTGTTCATGCTTAAACTGTATGAGAAAATGCCAATTTTCATGGGAAGCCAGCGTTTAAGTTATTTGAATTTGAATTCATAGCTCATTTTTATCGGCGAAAACATAGATAAAACTTCATTATACAAAAGCATTTGGTTATGAAATATGAGATAAATGTTTTATTTTTGTTCAAAAAATTTTAGAATTTATTTTACATTTTGAATATTAAATGAAATTCTTATCGAAAGACCGAAAACTCATTTGAAATTCTGTAGAAAAACGGTTCAAAAATATGCGAAAAATAATTCAGAAAATTCATAAAGAATTCAATACTTATTCTTAAAAATGGGTTTTAATCTAATTTTTTTTCGGACACATATTTCCTGAATAATTATCCCGTTTTGTAAACAAAGCCATATATTTTCGACACACAATCAACTTAACATGATCATTTCAGAAACTTAGACACAGTAAACAAACCTATCATCTTAATGAAAAGGTTTTAATCTATTTATACCTTGAAATGAATATTAAAAGGTTGCCTGAATCACTTTAAGGCCACCCACAGCGCCTTCTCTCTAATTGATCATGCCTAATAAATCAATAGTTTAATATCGTCTATGATTTTAATCTAGGTTTGAGGCAAAAAAGAAAAACCCAGAAACTAATATTTGAAAGAGCTAGTACATTTTTTAAGTTAGTAGCGATCAAAATACCATTTTATTTCTTTTTCGTCTGAGACCAAGATTCTAGAGTCTAGACAATAGACGATATACCGCGCGTTTACTTTAGGTAAATCAAGATAATTATCTGAAGTTTACTAAAATAATCTTCAATAAATTCTGGTTCATACAACCAGACAACTAGCTCCCGCTATTGGATAAAACCATGTATAAAAACCCATTGTATGTCCAATAAATAAAAGTTGATTTTACATTAAAGTTGATTCCATTGAATAATTTCCCGGACACTATTATTATCCTGATCATTATTATACTATGAATTCTGATCATTTATAACTTTGTATAATTGAATTAGTGATTGACAAGGTGAATTTGATCTTGTTTTGATAGGCTCTAACTAATTGTGTACTGTTATTGAAGCCCTACTATAAAAACAAAGACACGAATTCTGGGCACAGAATAAGAAAAATAAGGCATAAATATTGATAGCTTTTAACGGATTTAATTGGAACCCAGAATAAAGTTTCGTTCAACTCATCCTTCAATTAAAGTCTCAACGGATTTGTCATTAAAAACATTTGTCTAAAAGTATTGTCAGAAGAATTTGAAGGAAAATATTTTCATTAAAACTCAAGCCTTTCCACTCATTTGCCAGTAATTGGAATACCTTTGAGAGTGAAAGATATATTTGATTGTGTTTTGAAAATAGGATTTCCATTAAGTTATTCCACTCCTTATCCAAACAGTGTTTCTAAAGAAATGTGTTTTACATTAAAAAACACATACATTTCAATGGAAAACACGGGAATCGACTCTATTTTACTCCTATTTTAATATCGATTTGAATGTAAAGGAATTATTATTTGATTGAATACACGGAAAATCAATTCAAACAACACAATGAAAAACGTCTAAAGAATTGTTGAAAATTTTACAGAATTTCAAAAAAAAAGAGAATAAATTGATAACTCGTTGTTTAGAAACAGGGATGACCAGGTTATCAACTCAGTTGGGTTGAGTGTATCAAGGGTTAAATTCATTTTGAGAGGTGAAACCTTCGATTTTTCAATTTAAGAAATCAGCATGCACATTTTATACAAATTTTAGAATTTCAACCTTCAACTTTAACTCTGAAAATTAAACTGTGTATTCAACTATACAAATGAATACCCTGAGCATCTCTGGCGTTGAAAAAAGTGGAATTTTTCAAAAATATATCAATGATTTCAAACCGTATTTTTCTTTATCTGAATGAGAAGTTCAAAGTTTACGAAACATTTCTTTTGAAAAATGACTTTTCATTCAATGATATAAACTTTTAATCAAAACTTTAACAAATAAATAACAAAAAATAATTTTCTCCGAAATTTAATCTCATTTTAATGGAAATAAATGAGGAATTATACCAAATAAATAAGTATTTCATAGAAAGATCATTTTAAATCTATCAAGATTAAAGATTATTCCGAATAAAATGTAAATTCACAAAAAAAATCGTTTTAAATGCGAACAAATTCAGTCAAAAAACATTTCCCAAAGGAATTCATTGAACAAATACATTGAACTCTAAAATAAAAGCTTCCATTATATAAATCCTCAATAGAGTGATGTTCAGCTGAGGCATCACATTTAACCTTGTTAAATTTTTTTCGAACCTTTCGGGCAAACATTGAAAATTGTGAAATGTTATAAAATTGGTTATAAAAAAGCACATTTTGTCTAATATTAAAGATAACCTGTGCTTCTATAGTAAAACAAAAAATGTGAATATTCCAGAAAAATCAAGAAAATGTTCCATATTTAAGTCATCAGTGGAAATTTCCCCTAATATTTAGGTCTAAGATTACTTAAATGATCTTGAATAATTTAGGTGATGTTCTAGAAATTTTGTAGAAAATAAAAACGGAAAAATTTCAGCCTATTTGAAGCATCTTTTCGAGACACCTTGGTCATCATTATCATCAATTAAGTCCTGGGAATTTAAATTACAAATTAGTGAACAGTTAAATGACCCCAAAAAGTATAATTTCAAGGTTATTATAGGTCTGAAAAGAATAGAAAGTGGAAAATTCTAGATAATTGCACCAAGAATTGGTTTTGCAAGTTGCAAAATTTCTTGTTTGCTGAAGCAATAAATTGATTACACAAAAGCTCTCACTATTTCATAACGGAATCAAAAGTTTTGAGAACTCATTAAAAGAGTTATGAAATTTTATTATTGTTTCAAAGACTTATCAAGATTATCAGGAAAGATCGCTTGGCTTTAATAATTTTCTTTTTTAATCATTTTTAAAGGAAGAGATTAGGGTTGGGCAACAAAAATGAATTTTCCAGGTCTTACAGGAAAAGAAATTGAGACAAACAAATGGGATCTGTGTTTGTATTTTGTCTGAATTGGAGGATCTATTTCTCAACTTTTAATTTCATAAATCAATGGATTTTTGAGACATTTTTTGAGACAATTTCTAACATTTGTTTACGCAATGAATTCGACAAATAATTTGTTACTTAAATCCGTGTTTTCGCTACTAATCAGAGCTCAGTTACTACTGGCGTTCAAACCATCGCTAAACAAACAAAAAGGTATTTATTTCAAGATTTCAGTTCATTTTTCAGACCATAATTATCAGAACAAATCTTTAGTGCTTTTCCTCTAAAACATCACTAATAAGAGGTCCTAAGAGTTGTGTAACTCATTAGAGACTAATAAACAAAAAGTTAGCAAAAAAGTAATATAACTTTAAATTAGTCTTACTTTCAGTGTTTATATGTTTGAGTAGTTTTTATATATTTCTCTCTTCTCTATTAAGTCTCAATATTTTTCTACTTTTACTCACAAACTGTGAAACTCTCAGCAGATTCTGGATTTCGAGAGATAAACATCGGATATAATGATGGCCTCAGAGTACAGGACTCATCAGGTATTAGCAGTGCTTCACTTAAATATAATTATTCTTCATTTATCTGCTCTTAGTCTTTCAGAGATCCTATACAAACACAGATTGAGTGTTTGTGCTGTTTGTTTCCCAATTACACCATTAGTTATAAAAACTAAAATAAATCAACTTTTTTATCGATAAAAACTTTCCAAATCTATTTCATAGGAAAGGAGTCTATTAATCAGAATCAATCCATTCATACATTCTAATCAAAACTATCTTGATAATTTTATCTTTGAATCACACTATAGAAACAGCTTGATAATTTTTCAAGAATAGTGAACAGTTTTAGAACTATTATACCAATCTTTTACCCTTGAAAACCAAGAGTTTGGTCAATTTATTAATTTAATAGATGATTAGGAATTGATTTTATAGGCTTTGATTAAATGAATTCTTGCATTCAATACAATAGGAGTCAACGAATGGAGTCATATATCAATGGAATCAATGACTGACTTCAAAAGGTGTGAATTCCGTCAGATAAATGTCTTATGTATGGCCGACGAGCTATCCATTACTGGCCAACAATCTCTCTGTCAGCTCAACTGTAATTATCGGGGCTATAATCTAGGAATTTGCTACTCAGAGCCCGGTCCTGGCAATGAGCCCAGCGGTGAATGGGAGCAGAGGAGAGGCGCCCACTATTGCTACTGCAGTCTCTGCCATAACGACAAATGTATGCAATACTGTCAAGAGTTTGGTTTGGCCACCGGCTACTGCCACGAGTCGCCCACTTATGGCACCGGCTGTAAGTGTGTCGGATGTGACGCTTCCTTCTGCGGCAAACACTGTAACAGCGTTTACGGCACAGCATTGCAACAGTCGTTTTGCAGACATAATGACTGCAAATGTTTGGCCAAAACTTGTGGACAGAATTAATCAAAACTCTTATCGCAAATTGAATTTATCGCTAAATTCGTCATCAATTCTCATGAATGACCATGCTCATATGTGCTCATATGTGCTCATAAATGCTCATTCTCTGTTCTTGCTTTTCTCGTTTTAATAAGGAAAATAAATCAAATTAAAAATCAACAAGATCAAATTGATTCAAAGGAGAAGTCAAGACATATAAACTTAAACATTAATTATTGTCTCAGTTATGGTCTCATTAATCACTGAATTAAAGCCAAAAACATATGAAAATCAATATTTAATTTTATAGACTATAACCAGGAGTAGAGTTTACTAAACTCTGGTAATGAAAAATTTAAATATCATCGATCATGGTCATTAATATTCTAATATTATTCTTAATCTAATAATAGAAAAATGCCCTAGGTGATCTAATTTTAGGAAAATTTATGGATTCGCTGTTCATTTTGGTGCTGCCCATCCCTGTATGTATAAATCATGTGAAAGTTGAGTACATTCTCTGTTATTCTGTTATTCTAATAAATTTTCATTAATTTTGTCGACAAAACCCGAGTCTGAGACTAATCTAATACAAATATTTTTCAAAGCAAAGGACGAAAAATTCAATTAATTTGAATATATATTAATGAAAATAATGTGATTCACGAGCAAAGAGTCGGAAACGGAAATTGAATTCAATTTTCAGAGAAACAAATAAACAAAAATCTATTTTCAGAAAAGTCTTACGAAATACCCAAAGGAAACGCTCAAATGTCTAAGAGTCTAGACTTGAAATTTGATCTTGCTCGCCTATTATATAGATTAAAATTTAATGATCAGAGCAAGTCTGGAAATGTAAATTATCTCTTTATTAAATAATTTGTTAATTAAAAATTGTTCATTGTGGATTGTTAACACCAAAATTAATAAGATTAGATTATTTATGTAATAATTACGCAATTTTAAACCCATTATAAACGATGAATGAACCGGAACATAGAGCTTTTTCATCCCACTATTACGTACTGAATGAACGGCGGAATAAAGCATTTATTAAAAATGATTTTTCTCTACGAATAGAAACTTTCAATCATTTATTATCTGATTATAAAAATGGGTGAAAATCGAAGTGAAAAATGTATTTATCGCTAAAATTCACGAATATTTTTAATTTGTTTGCACTAATGATCAGACGATAAGCCGATCCTTTTGTTTGCAATTAATTTAATTAAAACCAATATTTCATATAATTATCTGAATTACGATTTTTGTGATCAAATTCCGTGAAATTTCACTTTTATTCTTAAGTTTGGTTTGGATTCTCCGGTGATTACCACGATTTGGTAAAGACAAAGCACTTCCTGAAATTTAAATAGTACTTAAAACCAGCTTGGTTATTTCAGGAATTAGTCTTTTAAAGAATATTCTTTAATAGGCTTTCCTTTCCATAATGGAGTTCAATAGATTCCGGATATTTTTAGTAAGTCTTTGAATAAGAGTTATTACAAAATCTATGATAAAGAGTTAATATAATTATATTTTATAAACATTTTGTTTGATTTGAAATGATTTGAAACGACCGCACCCTTTACCCCAACCCTCACATTAATGAAACTGAAGATAACGGTTTGGGTTTAATCAAGTTTTGTCTCCATTCGTGAGTAAAACAATTCAATCATTATTTTTATCAAAACATTTGCTGTAATTATTGCTTAAATAGTTATGAATATGAAAGGGCTGTCATTAAAACAATAGGACGGACAACACGGATACAACACAAGTAACACCACCTGAAATAATCTATCAAAGTCTAACCCATTCCTGTGCTCAATGAGATTCATGCCATTAGTGGAAAGGCATACCATAACCTTCAATATGAGTGGATAAGGATTTTTCAAATAACTCATTATTTCTGATAAATTATCCATTGATTTATAAATCATTTATAGATTCACATCATATTCTATGAGTTATACCGTATAATAAATTGTGAAAGGTGATAAATAATTTTGAAAAGGTGATAAAAACGCTTAAATTTAAACATAGCAATGACCAAGACTTGCCGATAATGATACAAAAATCACTTTAAGGAAGTGGTGTTTGAAACTGTTTTTATCACGAAATATGTTTACGACTTTGTCTTAGTCTAAGAGTAAACGAAATTATCGATCAAAACAAATATCGATTAAAACATTGAGAAACAAATTCAACTGCTTTTGGCTTAAAATAGAGTAAAATATATATTATTTTTCTTAAACATATAAAAAACAGTCACAGAATCGCACAGAATAGGAGTTTAATCCTATAGTTAAAGGGAAAAGGATTGGCAAAAGTTGGGCCAATTTTTCAAAATAAGCTCAATTTATTGTAAAAATAAATACTTTAAAAATTGCTCTCAATTTGAACGACGAAACAGACATTAATGTCGAGAATAATATTATATTTGAGTCTTATTTCGCAAAATACTATTTCAAAAGTATATTCTTATCCTTAATGTTAGCAAAAGATTGTCGTTTGGAAACACGAATTGTTCTCAAATCAAATTATATGCAAATAATAAAGGGATGGCCATAGGTTGGGGATATCCTAAAATCGATATAAACCAGGGGCTCACAAGGGGGTAAACTATATTTTCCCCCCTAAAATAGCATTTTCGCACCCCCTTCTCCCCCTAAAATCTTCACTTTTCCGCTTTTGCTCTAAACATGGGATATAAATGATGAAATATTATAAATATCTTGGTACTTTCAGAAAAAATTAACTTTAAATATTTATTGATTAAAAATCAGATGGCCAACTGGTCTGATCGCCAACTTAGACCTTTTATAGGCGGAAATTCTGGCCATCCCTGAAACTAATGTTATATATTTATTGAATCGAGCTTTTTGAGCAAAAAGTTAAATTGGATAAACAAAATTTTAATTCAATTCAAGTGAGAGTCCATTTTCCTGTTTTTGTGCTCAAATATTCGAGATATGAGTCCACATTTCCTCAAATAGGCTCAATTTTAAAGTTCAAGGCTAACAAAATTATTAGACCAGACAAGCATGATCAATTTTTTATGGCCCAACATTCAGGCCGAAGCTAAGCTCCATTTCCAACCCTTTATATTAAATTGAAAAGATGGATATTCAATAATTTATTCCTTGCTCTTTCTTTTTTTTGTTCAGTTTATAAAATTTACGGCTTTTGCTCGCTTATGATAAATGTTGTGTCCGTCCGATAGAATTGAAATAATGATTGATTTCATATGAATAGACAGAAATGATTACATTTTTCTCTTGCAATCCATTTATTCCGAGCAAAGCCTTCGAGTGTTAACTACTTGTGTCTCATTCGTAGGCGTTTAGGAATTAAACTCAAGATTTCTCTGATATTTACTCAAATCCGAGAGTTTTCGTGAATCACAACTTGCATGTAGTGATAGATAATTCAAAAAACCAATTTAGGTATGTTTGGGTTTATTAGGAAAAACCAAGATCACTCATAAAAATAATTTGATTATGCTCATTTCACTCGAGGAAGAGATGTTAAAGGAAAATAAATTCAATTAATTGGCCCTTCTCTTCATCTATTAATGACGATCATAATTCATAATTACATTTTGATAAATTGTAGTTAGAAAATAAGCATGTTACTTTGTAAATTTGAATAGTTTTGGTAGGTAATTCTAAAGGACGATTATGTTAGATACAATACTCCCTTAATTTTCACCTTTTCTTTGGCTATCACTGACTTACGCTTAATGTAAAATATCTTCTAATAAGAGCAGAGATGAGAAATATTGAGAAATATATCCTATGATAAGTACATTCATAAGTGACTATGAATTGGTTATGAATTGCTATGAATTGTCAATAAATTGTTTGCAATAATAAGCAAAAGAAATATTTGAGAAGACTTTAGTTTTGCGATCGATTTCCCAAGAAATAGGTTATAGAATATTATCCGAAACTCATCCGAAAGGAATAATACATTTCTGTTCAATATATTGGACATCATTTTCAGATTAACTCTCATAGAGCTCTTCCTATCCTCTGATGTCTCGCAAGTATTTCTGCAATCAATCGTTACATTCATATATAGAGAGAGTAGACATCAAAAAGACAATTGAATTCCTTAAGAGAATTGTAAGAGCATTTGAGTGAACTTTTTTCCTTACTCTCTCCCCCTCTCCTCTCCTATCCCTCTCCTCTTATATGTCCACTACTTTTCCTCTTCATTTCCAACACAAGTCTTTTGTGTTTGACTTACATTTGGAAATACATTCAATGATTAGACAGTAATTCAACAGAAAAAGAGTTAGACTTTTATTTGTTTCGCTTTTGTTTTCTCTCTATTTATTTGATTTACTTGTGTTCAGTGTTTAGACGTTTTTGCTTATTGTAAACAATGGGTTCACTCAATCGAAACACTGATTAACTCTATTCCCAACAATTCTCCTGATTAGAAAATAATCAACTTGCTCATTTGATTATACACACACGCATGCAATTCCTTTTTCATCAGGCAATATAACAAACGATACTTCAATAAAACAAATGGATTACAAATGAATTGAAGCCAGACCTCGATTATTGGCATTTAGGGCACAGTAGTGAACTCTACAGGTTGTCCTGAGCAAGGCTGCAGCCAATGATCTTGTTAAATTCGGTATTGACACAAATAGGATCGATTAAAACTCGTGTAATTCATATTAATTGAGTATTAAATTGATTGAGAAATTAGCGAATTAGCACTGAATTTGAACTATTAATCAGAATTATCATGGTGAGACTTAAGCTAGAATAATTATGATTGTGATCTTGGAAAACTGATAATAATCAATAAATAGTGTGTCTAATCGGGCGAAAAATAGCCGGAATGTCTCATTGTTTGCTATCAATTACTTCTTCAGACAAAACACAGTTTCCAATGACTCTAATGAACAGTCATTTTCCGCTTCGAGTTATTTAGTCTAAACCGATGAGAGTCAAGGAGTGCAACAAAATAAATACATTATGGGCGTAAAGACCTGTCCCCTATTATTTGAGTAACACTCATAATCTTTATCATAATAACTAGGACTTTTCAATTCAAAGGCATCTGGTAATTTTAAACTGAATTGCTTGGTATACCTGCGAAAACTATTGATCCCACTCTTAAATTTTTAGTTAAACTTATAAACCCTGTTGTGTTCTATCTTGGTTATCTCTTCTTTTACGAAAGACTAGCTTTTATATGAGTGAAAATAACATTCCTTTTGATTGTTAGTGAGTTTTTGTGTCTATAAAAACAAAATTAAAGAAAATAATTATTTTCTATTAAAAGAGTGGAAAAAAAACTTTTCTAATGATTAGTATTTCTTTTTGTGAAACAATTTGTTTCATAACTTATTATCTTTTTTTTGCGATAAATTAGATATGAATTAAAATAACAAGAGCTTTATCGAGTGAACTTTGATCTATAGTTCAAATAAACCTGTTTCTGATATAATTCCCAAAAGGTATCTTGCTAAATTCCAATGAAACATTAATTTTTAATCGATAATTGGATGAAAAATTTATCAAATACTTCAAATTGATCAAGAAACAATTTTAAAAATAGCTTTCGTGTTTCTCCCAGAAGACTACTTTCCTGTAAAACAGTAAGCATTTGATTCGCGCATAATTGGGAAGGGATTCAAAAGTGTCATAAATTTTAAATGGATTTTATAATTCAAGTGATTATCGTTTCAATTAATATATCACGAAACTTAACTTGGTATAATTAATCCCATACCTCTCCCACATAGGAAAGGCTAAATTACAGGAGTTTTAGCACTTGTTAGAAGCCATTAAAAGAGCAATAGCCAATAGCCATGCTCAATCTAGTTTTGCATAATTAGACAATTTCTTTCATTTGTCTCTCGATTTAATCAAATAACTTCTTATTTCATTTGATCCCAAGTTTTGTGTCTTTTAGTGGATTAGATATTTGTTCGTCCATTTGTGGCAAAAATCAATTGAAATTTAATTCAATTAATTCAATAGAAAAACAATTTGTTGGCAGAAATCGAATTAAATGAAAATCCAATTCCAATCTAATCGAGTAAACAACTGAATAAATGTCAGACAGAAATGAGAAAAATACTGGTATTTACTCTTCGTTGACAATTTGTTACCATGATAAAACAACATCCAATTGGAAAAAATATTTACCTAATCTATAGTCAATACTTTGGATAAATAGTGGAAATCAATTCTCAACGAAAACAAGTAGAAGTTATCTTGCTAATAAAATCCAAGCAAAATCAATTCTGAACAAATATCATTTAACATGATCAATTTTTCAATTAGAAAATTATTTCGAAATTCGCAAATTAGCTGATTTGCAATATCCGTACTAATTGAATGATCCAGCAATTCATATCCATTAATATTACTTATATTAAGAATAATTGTATTTTAATCCTTTGAATCCTTTAACTAATCTTTTAATCATTATTTAACAGAAAAATGAAGAAATAGAGTGAATATTATTCAGCACTAAATGAACTCAATATTAAAATGGTTTTGTTTTTCAGTCGAAAAGACACAAAATATTTCTTACTTTTAATGTCAGCATAAATATGACATAAAAATACCCACGAATGAAGATAATGGTAGGGAGGAGAGAGAGAGAGAGAGGGAGGGAGGGAGAGAGAGAGAG
>JAQIXD010002025.1:0-11948 GCA_034699985.1 Minunthozetes semirufus | reverse complement strand
AGAGAGAGAGAGAGAGAGAGAGAGAGAGGGAGAGAGAGAGAGAGAGAGAGAATTATTTGAGGAAAATTCAGTAAAATAAATAGTTATATAATTTTGAGATTAAAATTTGAAAAAACCTGATCTGGATTATTCTGTTATATAAGTTTTATTTAATTGAATTACATAATCAATGAAAATGACATTTCTTGCGTTGAAGTCGATTATCTCCACAAAAATATGCGTCAATTTTAGTACTTTTCAATAGAGAGGACTAAAGATAAGAGAATACAAAACAAGAATAAAAACGTTTTGTAAGTATTTTAGTGTAAAAATTGTTCATTCAATACAAGGCTAAGGCTTTGAATTTGGGTTAATTTGTGGTCATTTGGTTCACTATTTTGAAAGACAGTCTGACTCTGACTGAAGTCGAGTCTGAACTTTGTTTACATAACAATTGGATAAGAAATCAATGACTTCAATGATATTTACTTAAGTATAAATCGTTGCAATCGTTAAGCAATTTGTCAAACGATTTGTATGTAAATTGTTGTCAATAAGTCATCGATTTTAAGGTCAAAACAGTTTTTTAATACCGATTCGAGATTTTCGACCAAATTTTGAGATAATATTTTATATCGAAATCATTTGTCTATTAATTGATTCAAAATATCCGTTAAAATGAGTTCAAATACACAACGAGTTTGGAAAGTAAGTGGTTTTGTCATTCATTTGACACCTTTTTATGACAATTGTCTTTGAAATCACAGGTAATTAAACCTCATTTACCGCTCATTAAATTCAAAAAAGGAGGAAATGTCAGAACAAACGGTATTTCCGTTTATTATCTTATAATTGGTTTCAAATCTTTCTCTTAAATTCACTGAAATTCAAATCAAATTCAAATCTCTTTTAATATTTGTTTAAATGTTTTTTAAGAACTAATTATTTATTAAATGACAAACTGTTTAACAAATGGCTAAACAGTTGGTATGATTTCATCAGATTCAGTGAATACGTCTTCCACTACGAAATCTGGTCCACCGATTGGATCCACTCCTCGCGGTTCAGGAATCGATGAAGAATTTATGCCAAAACGATATCAACGAAAACCTGTTAGTGATCTCGAAATGGAAATAATTGAAGTAATTATTTGATTGTCTTTTGATTTGAATTAATTTATTTGAGAAATAAATAAATCTTTTGTTTCGCCGACAGAGAGGGGGAGCGCTCTGACCAACGGATCAGTTCTATAAAAATATATATATATTTAGCGCAAAATTATGTCTTTAAATGTGTTTAAAGAGATATAAAATATTTAAAAAACTAAACTATTGATAGATTTTAATGAAATATTAATAAAACAATTAATTGATTTCCATTAAAATCAGTTTATAATTGATTTAAAATAAATATTTTTTATCCCATATTATGGTTAAGACTAAGAGTCTTAAGGGATTAAACGGTGAGAGTACTGGCGGCCGGAATCTGGAAACCTCGCGCCACTTGAATTGGATGCGTTGCGTATATTACAATCGGCAGATCCCAGACCATTGTCTGGACGTTGAGGAGAGGGGGCGACTGTTCCATAACTCCCTGAGAGTCTTCAGTTACCGTATTCTTCATGTCTTCCTCTTTAGAGGTGACAAATTCAAAGTGAAGTTTCCACGAAAGAGATACTGATTTAGAGATTAACTTCAATTAGTCTTTGATTCAAATGATTGACAATTATCTGAGTATTACTTAAATCACTGGTGAAAGTGGGCGTTACGGTCAACGGCACCGACAAAATCATTTGCGAGTGATTCATATGAAGACACAATTCGTGATATTTGCCATAACTTGTAGTCGTTGTGAATGTCGACGCCTTTATATCTTTGACCCGATATTCCTCTTCAACGACTTCATCGCTTTGAAGGGTTACCGAAAACTATTAGCAAAAGATAATCACAAAATTGGAATCACTTTTGATTTGAGAGGTCATACCTGAACGCAGGGAACAGTTGCTTCCGTGAAATTAAAGATACCAACGATGTCTTCACCCAATTTGTAAGTAGACTTTAAAACACAGAATTTTGCGACTTTTCCGAACTGATTCGTTATTACATAACTTTGTGGACAACGTTTGGCAGTCAAACAGTCGAGTCTATGGAGCGAAAGGTCTAAAACGGTTTCACTTCCATCAAATGGACTGTAATTTGAGGACTGATTGCTTACAATCGAGTCCTTCCGTTTCGGGTCTTCGAAGCAATCATTTAATTCGCTTTCGATTGGATTCTTGTGATTCGTTTCGATTGAGTTCGGGATTGAATTACACGAAGAAGTTATGTCTGGAATCGAAAGAATACGAATCGGAATTCGCAACAATTGAATGATTGAATTAATCCTTTGAGTTCCGATCGATAACTTGTACTGATATTTAACTTTGAGACCATTATAAGAGGGCGGAACCCAATCGGGAATTGTCTCGTAATATACAAAGGATTTCATTTCATTTGGTTTTAGATTCAAATCACAAAAAAGTATCTTTGGATTCGATGCGAATAAAACCCTTCCCTTCTCTCCCTTCAGTCCAAGACATGGATTAAATGACGTATCGGTTGACGTCATCACTGTCGAGGGCTGACTCTCATTATACAAGACTCGGGTTTCATCAATAGTGGCGTAACAGTGGATCTGAACCCCTGCCCAACACAGTGTCTCCACTTCGCTGTCAATTGAAATAATCAGTTAAAAGCCATTTCCATCGGTTACCGGACTTGAGGTACAGTTAGTACAGACACTTACCCTTCTTTAGAGTCATTAGTCTTTGAGTTATTTGAAGTCTTGTTATTAATATTATTACAGTTATTATGAATTGGAAATGAGTTAACGTTTTTGAAAGTAATAACACATTTGAGTGTCTCTGCCGTGAAATAAACGGGTCCTCGACTTAATCGAGCGCTTATTTCAATCATTTTAAGACTATTTTAATAATATATAACGGATTTAATCATTGAATTAATCCTAAACTAAACAAATGGTCAAACGATTAAAATATTTCTTAAAAACTGATGATTTGTTATGATTTTGATGTCAACAGTCGTACGCATGTCTTGACATCAATTACCACTTTTTTTATGCCAAAAATAAAATACCTTTTCCTCGACCATTGATTAGCTCCTAATTATCCATTCTTTTATCGTCTCAAAAACTTTTTTAAAAGTATTCTTCTTTAATTTGACCTCAAATTGAAAGATAAATCAGAGATTAGTTGAAGAATAATAACAAGAGTTTAAGCATTTTATGACATAATTTGTTTGCATTGAAATAACAGACAATTGATTAACAGCTGATTTGAAAGCATTTCAATCATTGTTTTCATTAATTATTTATTTCAATCAATTGATTGGTCTTTGAATTGTCATCTCTTCAATTGGTTTAATTGTTTAACTATCAAACCATTTATTCGTTCATCTGATCAGTCAATCAATTAATTCATACATTAAAACATCAAAACAAAGAATTTTTTTGTGATTTCTTTTGACATTTCAATTGATTTTAAGCAAAAACTTTGAGAAATGGATGAAGACGTGAAGTGTCCGCGTTGTGGAACTACTAAATATAGAAATCCATCGTTAAAACTGATGGTCAATGTTTGCGGTCACGCATTATGTGATAGTTGTGTGGAACTGCTGTTCGTAAAAGGTTCGGGTGTTTGCCCGCAGTGTAAGGTCGGACTCCGAAGACATAACTTTCGGGTACAGCTATTCGACGACCATTCCGTCGAAAAAGAAGTTGATATCAGAAAAAGAGTTCTCAAAGATTACAATTTGAAAGAAGAAGACTTTGATAGTCTTCGTGAATATAATGACTATTTGGAAGAAATCGAAGAAATTGTCTTCAATTTGACCAATGATATAGACATTAAGGCAACCAATGAGAGGATCGACGCCTACAAGAAGACTAACGCCAAACAAATCATCAAAAATAGAGGAAAACTGAGTAAAGACGAAGAATTTATCGAAGAACTGCTCCATAAAGAAAGAGAAGAATCACTTTTCAAAAATCAATTCTATTTAAATGAAGACAAAGAACTCATTAGAAATAAGAACAGACTTAAGGAGGCGTTAGTCGATGAGCTCATGTTCTCTGATATGCCGGCCGACCAGATAGTGGCCAATATGGTCAAAGAGCCCACAAAAGCTGTCGAACCTCAACCGGTGTCAACCGTTCCTAAAACTCAAGCAAAAGTATTTTCGACCGGTATTTCCATCGGAAGGGGATCTAACGTCTTCGAGCCTGTCGTCAAACAGGCAGAGAGCAAACCATATGTCTATACCGCTCCTGATTTTGATCTGAATGGTCCTCATTGTCCAGAACTCGAAGTATTGGAATCAAAAGGATATCTGAAGCACGTGAAGACCGCCACTGACGCCGATCTGGCCGGAGGTTTCCTTCCGGTGTATCCCTGTCTTCGAGCAGTTCAGGAGTCATTCTGTGGTCTATACTTTCAGCCGACGTAACCCTCACTCAGACATTAAACTCAAAGATTAGTTTTTTAAGACTTTTTAAGAATTAAAAGAAAAATAAATTCTTTTTATATTATTTTTAATTAAAAATTCGTATAAATTATAAAAATAAGACTAATTTGTGGCGGATTTTGTTATTTGTCTAATGGATGTGCTTTTACTGAGCGTATGTCCCGCCGTGAAGTATAAGGAATGCGTCTCTACTTATGTGATCGAAATAAGTCTCTTTTGATGCGAACTTAATCTTGTTTTGTTTCTTCTGTTTTTCAAAATCATATAAATTACTCCTTCCGTCACTGAATTTGAATATTTTTGGCCATTTTGTTGTCGGAGGGCTGTCCTCTCCTTTATAGTAAGCGTATGGCGGATAACCGATTGAGTTTTGGTTGACGTCTTGCGCCGCATTATTTGTGGTCAGTCGTCGTCTTTGAAATATTTGTGGTCCGAACGGATCGAATCCTCCTAACCCTCCATCAATTCCTCCTCCAAAAAGTTCGGGTGAATTGAAGTCGAAAAATGGATTGTGATTAATAACAGGTTGCTCCTGAACAGGTGTTGGCGGCGGCGGTGGTGGAGGAGGAGGTTCTGTTGGCGGGGGCTCTCTTTTAGCCGGTTTCATCTGATTCGATGGTTTCGGTATTCTTTCGATTTCATTGTGAATCAAAAACCTTTCGTCTTCGATGTCATCGATTGGATGTCTATAGGGTTGCGATAAAGAATGAGTCTCAGGCGGGGGAATGGGTTGAGGTATGGGCTGAGGAATAGACTGTGGAATTGGTTGTGATATTGGCTGATGTATTGGTGAATGTAATTGTTGAGGGAGAGGTTGAGAAATATGATGACCAAAATGTTGAGGGAAGGCATGAGAAATAGGCTGAGGAATAGATTGTGGAAACTGGTGCTGATATTGTTGTGGGAGAGGCTGCGAAATAGGCTGAGATTGTGGATGAGTAATCCTATGGAGCTCGTGGTGAGGAAATGGTGGCAAAGGTTGTGGTATGGGAGGAATCTGTTGATGTATTTCTGGTGTTATTGGTTGTGGACTGTTGTGCGGAATAAAAGGCACTGGTGGTGGTGCTAGTTGTAATCCTCTTTGATCATTGTCATGTGGACCATTGCGTCTTTCAAATAGTCGAGGTATGTCTTGTGGAAAATTAAGGTACGGGTCTTCGGCTATATTGTTCTCAAAAACTGAGTTCGGGTAGTGTTCGACATGAGGTCTAAAAGGAGGGGATGGCACGGATGGGTTTGGAAAGAATGATGTTCTTCTAATTTGACTTATGGCACCACCACCATGGTCAATGTACACAACCTGTTGATGAGCTGCAGCCGTTTGAGGGCCATGATTTGTATCACTGTATGTTAGGTCTAAATTGTCATCCAATGGTTCCCTCGTTTTTGATTCACAAATTTGAAGATAATTTTGAAGAGTTAGCAGAACTACTATCAGTGCTGATAACGACAGGGGATGTCCTGAAGGCTAATAAAGAGAATAAAAGAATTGGTATAAGAATTAGCAAATCGTTTAAAAGGAGTGACATCTCAAGCGTTCGTGAAATTGTTGGCAAAGAGTGTGACATAACTTATTCACAAAAATCACTGCAATTAAACTAAATCTCATTTAAGATAAAAACTATAATTATTTTAATTCTGTTTATAATATGAGAAATATATTTATTCCTATTATAGGCACAAGAAATTAGCTTTTTATGAAATTAGCCTCAAATTCATAGAATATATAAAATTCATGCAATTATTTAACATTTTTCGAGTTTATTATTCGACAATTACTCAAACAATTGAGAACTTATTTCTAGAAAAAGGTATTTAATATTTTGTCTGAAGTCAGCGAAAAAGATTTTATGACAATTAAGTGAAAGAAAATAAAAGTCTTTCTATAAATAACTACAAATAAAAAAACGATTTGAAAACAAAGAATTTAATAATAGTTTTGGTAAATAAAAAGCGAAAATATAATACAGTATTATCTGTATTATAGTAACTATTCTTAACTCACCATAACTTTTAAAATAGAAGTTTAATTAAAGTTAAAGAAGATGTCGAAAAGAGGTATTCCTTTTCGACTCCGAATCACATTTTTGCTGATTTATGGTTTGGATTAACTTTTTTCCGATTCATGCAATTGAATGAAATCAATGATAACATGAATCGGATTAACACTTATTGTAAGAATCGATGAGAAAACTCTATTAAACTGTATTAAGCGTTCGCTTTCCTCTTCAATCAGATACTGGTTTGAGAACACAATTGGGATGAGTTGTATGAAAGCTTCCAATATGTGAGGCTGTGCTGCGATTGCGATGATTTCAATCCTCCCTCACATATCACGCATCGAAAGCTTATATCAAACAAACTTTCAAACAGACAGAGAGTGAGAGAGATTTCAATTGAATTCAGATTCGCTTTTCTTCCTTCACTCGTTTGTATTGGTTTTGGGCTGTGTTGGGTCAGTAGGACAGCAGATGAGACTCACGCAAAAATACCAGTCCTGTGCAAAGACGGCAAACCAAAGGAAGTAATGTAGCGAATGAAGTGCTTCTCATAAAGAGGACAGACAAGCAATACTCATATGACGACCCACATCAACATTAGCGTAATATACAGATATAACTTGAATTAACAAAACAAACTATTCCTGGGCCTATACCTCGATTCTGAAGGCGAAGATTAGGAGTTTAAACAGCAATTTACACACTATTCATACTTTAATAGGGAAGATATCGGTGGTACCTGTTGTTGATGTAGTGGTGCTGTAGTGTGTTATGGTCTCACAATTTCACAAAACTTAATCAAATTATGAAAATTCTTTTCGGTTCACGTTTTTTGAAACGATTTTAAATAATAAGTGAAAGAAATCGAAACCAAAATCAGAACGAATTGCGAATAAATATAAATAAATGATTGAATTTTTGGCAATTTTTCTCTGTTTGAGAGAATCCCTGCAGACTTTCTGTTTGAATTTGTTTTTGGAAAAACTCTTCTTTTCATAAGATGTTTGTCTCCCACTGTTCTCAACACAATTCAATCGATGCAATGATAATAGATTTTTGAAGACCAGTCACTGCTCTGAAACCAAACCTTATTTAATATCCTTAGAGATGATAAAACTTTAATATTCTGTTAGACATAGAAAACGTGTAAAACACTTCGCGAATAATTATTTATTACATAAGAGTTTGTATCACTTTTTCCTTTACTGTCAAACGAGTTGTTGGCTTAAGAGCTGTCTTAAGAGTTGTTGCGATTCTTCGCTCAGAAAACAATAACTATTTTTTCACAACTCTTGAGATAATTATGTTTAAAGAAAGCAATAGTTTTGACTGAAATACAGTAATACCTGAAAAACATGTTTTTTATTCTCAAACCGCAAATTAATTTCACGAATAGTAGAGAGAGTTTTGATCGCAGAGTATTTGCATTGTGTTTAACGACACAACACTTAATCCAAAACTAGTACTTAAATAAATGTAATTCCAGTAAATTAGAGGACTGGTTGTGTGTGCAAATTGTCGCGCGAATGGTTGGCCTAAAGGACATTTACCTTGAATGCTTCCTTTCGACTTTTTTAGTCTATTTTAATATTAGAGAAATACCCGGAGATATAATTGCAATGGAAATGAGCTAATCTTTTTGTGGTCAAGTGTATACTGAATTTAATGTTTCGCTACACATTTGCACAACCATTTTTGCACAGTCTTGTGATTCAGTCGAGGAATGTGTGGGATATGAAGTATGAAATCAAATCTAATGTCATTCATAATCCACTTGATTTTGTTAATAAAAGTTTCCTGTTAAATTAAATGTCAAAATTAATGAACGCATAAATGTTTTGGCAATAAAACTACTGATTAATTAACTAATGTATAAAATAGCGATTAATATATAAACTCCCTTTTGATCGAAGAATAGGAGTCCTAAACTTTTTGACAAATTTTTGACAACAAATTCCATTGGTTTTTATCTTTAAAAAAACGGAAACCTATGTTTTGGGTCTATGGCTGTGCCTACCACTATGTCAGGGACATTTTCTCATAGCTCATGCCTGTTTTTAAGAATGGGAGTCTATTGAAATTCACAACCACTACAAGAAATATCATTGAGTTATTCATTGAGGCTTTCCTTTTATGAAAATAGTTAGACACAAACCCAACACCCAATTGTATGCGAAAAAACACTTTACTTTCTTTGTAATTGTTTTACTATTTTTTGACTAAAATTAAAAATACATTTATTATAAGATTCACGTCTTTAGCATTAAATGAGTCTTTTATTTTGGTATCCTTGAAGGCGAAACTCATCTTTCAATTGATTACAACTATTTGTGACCTAAATTGAAGTTTTTTGGTATAACTAGAAAGGACTTTAATAAATGAGTATTTCATTAGTTGAAGCCTTTTTTGTGTTAAATTAATCCATCAAATCGTGAGATTTTTCTCTGCCTTTACTTCAATCGCTGATTTAAATGTCTTCAAACTTTTTGTGTCACATTTTCTATGATTTCACTTAAGATTCTGAAGATATCTGTCATTAGAGATAAGCAATAACTCAGAGATCATGTAATGATTGCATAATAATTAATAATTGGCGTAAAAACTAAAATAAATCCAAATTTGAATTCCGATTATAATCAGAGATATTTTCAATGATAATGATATCATCGAAACTAATTTGAAGTGAAGTTTATTTCAATTATTATTAGAATTTTTTGCTTTTTTGAGACGACTTTAATCAGTTGATTCAGAATCAGTGAAATAGAAAATTAATGTAAAACCAAATGATTGTAATTATATGTAAGAAAACAAAACTTTTTTGAATTCTTTGACATAAAAGGGGAAAATAAATCTAATTAATAATGTGTTTGTTGAGTTTGAACGGCATTTCAATTATAAGATTTGAAATGTTTTTCTGAGCGAAAATAAACGGGTCTTTCAATGTTTAAAACGTTTTGATTCGGTATTGAGTTAAGGTTACGGTTGTCGTCAACTCTTTGTTTGCCATTCTTTGCCATTAATGGCAAATCATTGGAATCTCACAATTGGATTGAAGTTAAATGAAAAGAAAAGAATTGTTTTTTATTAAATCAAATTTTATTTAATTTGATCGCTGACTAAGAGCTTTGACTCGTATAAAAACGAGTAAAATGAACATAAATTGTGCACTTGTTCACTCTGTTCAGTCTGTTTAGTGTATGTTTAATGTGTTTAATGCTTTTTTGAAGACAAGATGGGTTGAGTTCACAGCTTATTAAACAAGAAAAAGGCATATAATTGAAAGCCCACAACAAAAACCAGAATGAGTTCGGTCTTAATATCGAAAGTCGTGATCATCCGAACCATTATTCAATTGAAAGTTCGGATTTCAATCAAAAGATCGAAACAATTGAATAATTTTCTTCACTTATTTTCTTTTCATTGAAATCTCTTTAAACTCGAAATTACATGAATTTATCGCTTATTTGAGAGAAATGTTTAAAATGTTTCCCAAATTTATTAATGAATAACAGATTTAATTCAAAGACAATAGACTTGAATAAAGAAATTAACTTTTGTTTAGTAATTCTTCTTCAATGAAATTCACTTTAAATTTTCGCTGAAAATTGTTTAAGACTTTTCTCTTAAGACTTAAGGTTTATATGTTTTCCGCGTCTTTTGAATTAATTTTTTGAAGAAAAGTTGTATTAAATGAATAAATGATAGTCTAATGACTAATGACTTTCAAATTGGGTAATAAAACAAACAGACAATGAATAGAAACACATATCAAAGCCATCCCTTGTCTTACTTTTCATCGAAGAATAGCAAAAGACAAGAGAAGAGAACAACTCATCTAAAGTTTGCTTTTGAAATTGATTATCAATTTTCAAAGAAGAAAATATTGTAGACATTTGTATAGGCATTCAAAATTGGAATTCATATTCTCTTTTGAAGCCATTGTCTTCCAGTTTTATCGAAGTCATCGTTTCTATGATAAGAATATATATAAATGTATTCCATATAAATGTGAATACAATTGAAATATTCATAATTGAAAACATTTCGGTAAAGTTTTGCCAAAATTGTTTTGAATTAGAATTTAGTATTCATTCGAATAATAATCATATTTTCATTGAATTACTTATTCATTGAATTTATTGTTATTTCCAAAAACATTTTACAAACAATTGCCAGAGTTTTAGTTTGAATTGAGATTATAGTGTAGGATATCATCGATAAATACCAGGTTTATATTCGGTTGATTGACTTGCGAATAGCGTTCTCATCGTAAACTTTTATTATTTTTATAGGCTTTTCATAAAATTTATTTATTTCAGTCACGATAGTGGGCTCTAAAACTAAATGTTTGTGGCATTAAATATGAATTGATAAAGGTCATCGATAAAAGTGATGCGCAACACTTTCGCATAAATCCAATATTTTAATTGCATTTATTATTAATAATAAGAGCTTTAAAAAAAGATCAATTTTATTCAAATGAGATTATCTGGAAACTAGTTTTATAGCTTTTTATGCAAATTATAGCCCAAAATATGTAGATTTTAATCGCCACTGAATCTGATGAATATCTCATTTTGGCCAAACTTTGTATCTTATTTTGGGGAAAGAATTAATGGAAAATTCGAGTATCGCTTGAATTTTGATTTTAATTTTGAGTCTAATTATGGTTTTTGTGTCAAAAATGATATAAAATTTTTCATTTGAAGACTTGATTTGCGTTTTTCGAGGAAAAAGTAATAAACTTCGAAAAGTATTCAATAGTTTTGTTTCCAATGATTTTCATTGAATTTCAACATTAGATTCGTTTATCTCATGAAATATGTCAGAAGTTTCTAATGTTTTCCCAAACTTTTATCACTTTATAATAATTTGTTTTCGGGTTTAAAGCCAAGACTTTAAACAAATATTACATAAACTGAAGGCTGATATGATTTATAACCCAAGAGAAGATTCGTGTGGTGTTCTTCCAGTAATGTTATCGAGCAATGTTTGCAATTTTGCATTTAATAGAGAATTCGTGATCTTATGTAAACTTTTGTTCATCCGTTCCATTAAAATATTGGATGAATCGCTTCAACCAATTGTTATAATTTGATTTCATTTTCATTTGTCATGAATTTCATCCCTAATTAATCTTAATTTGGAATAAACTAAACTTTTTATCACAAATATAATCATTTAATTCAATTTTATGCAAATTAAAAGTCGACTAAATATAGCAAACAATTGTGACCCAGAATTCAGACAATTCTTGCAATACTTAAGTTTTATTACAATTTTGTAGATATTTTTAATGACTTTTTCTCAAATTTTATTTGTTTTTCAATCGATAAATGTTTTTAATGAATAAAATAGACATCAATTGAAAGAATGTTTTTATTTTTGGATCAAATAACGAAAGAAATTTTGTTTGAAATTCAAATAAATATTAAGAAATGAAGAGATT
>JAQIXD010002024.1:0-11949 GCA_034699985.1 Minunthozetes semirufus | reverse complement strand
TAGTGAAACAAATGTTAACCAAAAGTTAGTATCAGTTTAGATGTAATTAACTAAACGTGAAGTCGATATGAATTTGATTTAAATGTGAATAAAAGTGTTTTCATATCGAAGAATGTTTTGTGTATGAAGTTTCTGGAGCTGAAGAACGGTCACAAGGCTAGTCGGAGACCATTCAGGACAGGAATCAGTTTCAGGTCTTTTCATTTGTTTGATTTGACAAAAGGTTTAGATTTTATGAGTTTCTCAAAGCAAAAGCCTAAAGTTTTTTGTATAATCCTTCCTATGATGGATAGCCTGTATATAGGCTGTGATCAATTGAATTGAATCATATTATGATAGAATGTTTTGAGGATCACTTAATCACATAATTTAATGAATAAATTATTTTAAATTATATTACATTTGAGTGAATAATACATTCAAAAACCTTAAACAACAGTCCTTTATATTACATGATATTTCAAATAACTGGTCGTTTAAAAGACTTAATGCATATTCGAGAACAAGTAATGACTCGAGATTTGATCAATCAATCAATCAATTAATATATCCGTCGAATAACTTCTTTGATAAACAATTAAAACATAGGATTCGATAGTTTCGATGTTTTCAATACTAAAGCACTTAAAGTTCAAATCTTAACAATTATTTTCATTATTTTCATTATTTTCCTCTCAATTGATCGCAAAAATACTGTTCAAAGGAATGTAATATTTGGTAAAAGTTTTAACATTTAATCAATTAATCAATTATTGGTTAAAATTGTTTTATATAATGAGACCATTAAAAAGAAACGCCTCATTCAACAAAAGATTGCATTCATTTATATATCTCTTTAAATATCTGGAAATACAACCAAAATTATAATCACAAAAGAATTGACTCTTCATTTAAAGGCTTTGATTTTAGGAATGGTATGAGGAATGTCCACATCTAACCAAAACTCAGAATTCGGTCAAATGTTTCAAATAATTGAAAGAATTTGGGATTTGATTATCGGTTAAAACTGTTTAAATAATAAAATCTCTTAAATTAGTTAATAATTATTTAAATAATTATATTATTTGAGAATTAATTCAATAGAAGACTAGAAATAAGAATTGAATCAAATTATTCTGATTTAAGTAATTATAGAATATTTTGAGTTTAAGTAATAATTAATAGATTTTTATCATAAATTGAATAAAAATATTTTAGTTTCAAATATATTATTATTATTTGTGTTTAAAATCAAATCGTTTTATAATATTTTGAAATATCTGTATATCTGTACAGCAGTTATGATTAGACGACTGAATGACAGATCATGTTTTGCATCGAAACTAAACTCTATTCACCAAATGTTTGCACAGAATATGAGAGAATCGTTAGAATTGTTTCAATTAATGTAATAATTAATTCTTTGAATCAAATTTTTGGTTTATATTAAATATAAGAAATATTTTATCATTTGTTTAACAATAATCTTATGTCTAATAAATAATAATAAAGTCATTCATAAACCAAAAGCCAATCAAATGACAGAACAAATGTTTGTTTCGCTCTCTATTTGACGGCAAAAGAGTTAAATAATTGACAAAACATTTGATTAATAAATAAAATGAGAAAAAAATTGAAATAAAACTAAAAATAATTATAACTTATAAAAGGAATGGTATTATGGAAGAGAAGGAAAGGGAATGACATCGAAGGGAATTAATGAGTTAAACAAATGAAGTTTATTTGAGTAGTTTCTGTGCCCTTTCGTTAGCGCCTTGTATTCGGTTTTTGTTAGACTCAGCCTTTTGGTTGATTCGGTCGAGTTGTTGGTTCTGAGACCCAATTTCTTGTCCCATATCTATCGCCATATTTCGCAAATTACCGATCATTGTCGAGACCTGACCCATATTGTCCTCCATTTCGTCTTCTCGCGCGTCTTTAGTAATCTTTGCGATGTATTGCGTGGAAATAATTCCGCCTCCATTTCGTTCGTCGACAACTCTTTGTGGTTGACCCGCAACTATCTTCCCGTCTTCTGATGATTTCCAGGTTCCGGCGTCTTCTTTGAATTCTTTAGATTTACCGCAGGGACAAACGCATATACCACAACACTTCTCCATTCCCGTTAGATTCTTCTCCGCTTCTTTCATATCAGTATTGATTTTATCCATATCCTCTTCAATTCTGTCCAATTGTTCCCCCTGTTCGTCGAGCGCTACCAAAGTCCTGATACCGGCCTCTTTGCTCTCATCACATAAGGCAAGCATACGTCGGGTCGACTCTAACGAGTCGTCTGTCCCCTGATTTGCCTTCATTTGCAACTCTTCCAATTCGGTTTTGGGTGGAGGGGGAACACCACCATTTAGTTCGTCCATTGGAACCTGTTGTGGCATTTTTCACACTTTCCTTTCACTCAATTACACAATAATTCAATTAATTTGAGTTTAGTTTTGAATAAAATTTAATAAAATTAAGGAAAATATTAAAACAGTTTTAATTATTTGCGAAAGAACTCCATTTTAACAGAAAAACCGATTTCTTTTGCAAACATTGATTTCAATACAGAAACTAACGAAATGACGCTTCACTGCAGTCTTCAGAGCTCTCTCTCAGAGGTGCGCACTCTCTCCCTCTCCTCTCCTATACTGAAACGGGTACTGAATAGTGGGCGTAACGTTCACTACCGGATACCCTATTACCGCCCATAAGTTTGCATAACTGATGTACCGTTTTATCGAAATGTGTTGCCATCAAAATATGTAACGTCTTATTTGAATTGGTTTTCTTCGGAAACGCTGTTTGTTTGCATTGAATTATTTTTGACATTAATTTGGATTTAATATAAACTTTGAAAACACTTTTAATTTAATAATAATGAGTGAATCAAATCAAAATACAAATGATTTAACACCAAATGAAAGTCAAGACACCAAACAATCTATTGATTTGCCGACAGGTCTGCCAACAATCAATCGATCGATTTATTGAATTAATTTCAATGATTTATCTTTAATTGTCTTCAGAAGTAAATAACGACGAATTGATTTTAGCTCAAGAAAAGCAAATAGAGAGGGATATCGCAGAAAGAATAGATTTGGTCGGACCTCAACTCAAAATATCCGATTTGTCAGAAGAATACTCATCCGATGACCTCATCTATCGTCAGAAGATTTCGGTATTAAATGCGATTAAATGAGAATTATATAAATCTTTGGTTTATATCTGATTCTTAGGATTTACAGCAAAAGTATAACTTTTTCCGAAAGACGAGACCCGACGGCAATTGCTTTTTCCGTGCCTTCACTTTCTCTTACTTTGAATACCTTTTATCTGACAAACAAGAGTTGACCCGCTTTTGGCCAATCGCTGAACAGAGTAAGGACCGTCTCGTCCAACAGGGATTTCCTCAGTTCACAATTGAAGATTTTCACGACCAGGTATTCCATCAATTAATTCATAAATTGGTTTAATTTTTATCGATTTTTGTAAACTTCTCTGAAAATGTTATAAATATTTTTAAATGAATTTTTGTTTTTTTGGTTTAGTTTATGGATGTTTTGAAGAAAATATCCGAAGGCATCAAAAGCGAAGAATTGGTCCAAATATTCAACGATAGTTCCATTTCAGACTATTTAGTTGTTTACGTCCGTCTCATTACTTCAGGACATCTTCAAAGAGAATCTGATTTTTTCTCGAATTTCATTGAAGGCCACAGAACTGTATCCGAGTTCTGTAAGCAAGAGGTAGAGCCCATGTATAAAGAGAGTGATCACATCCACATCATTGCATTGACCGCTGAATTCAAAGTTGCCGTTCGGATCGTTTATATGGTATTCCTTATATCATATAAGAGTTTACTTATGTTTTAATCAATAAAAATCTTTTATATCTTTAGGACAGAGGAGAGGGAGGGAAAGTCAATGCACACGATTTTGGAACCGAAGAAGAATCAGGAGTGACCCCAATGATACACCTGCTTTACAGACCAGGTATGTCTGAAATGAACTTAAAAGTTGTCTAAATATTAAATGAATGTTCATTTGTTTTGTATGTTTTCCAATGTTTAGGTCATTACGATATTCTTTATCAGAAAAATTGAAAATTTATTTATCTTTTGAATTAATTTCAATTATTTTCAATCATTTTATTACAATATTTATAATAATTAAAATAAAATTTGAATTTTTCCACAAAAATCTATACTTTTTTTGCACTAATTTTACATAAAATTTTCATTGATTTCAATAACTTATAAAATATTTATTCATTTAATTGATTTTAAATATTTTGAGCGACACTTGACTTAAGAGCAAATGGAAAGTCATTTAAAGATTAATTGAAATTCTGTATGAAATAAATGAATGAAATTTAAATATTAATTAAAATATAAGTTAATCTCAAAACTATGGCAGTCGTGAAGAATATGTATATTATGTCGTAATTATGGTTTTAATTCTATGAGAGGATAATATTTTCCAACTGTCCGGCCAACAGACAGGAACGACAGCAGAACTTAGCGTAATGTGGATTATTGCAGTATTTGGCGCTAACTATCAAATCACAATTTGCGAAAAATGGACTGTCGTTACAGTCGGGCGGAACAAACACTCCTATTATATTAATTATTGATTTTATTAATTAATTAATTTAAGAAACAATTTTAGAGAACTTACTCTCCACTCGAATCGGAATGGAAGCCGAAACTTCGTTGTACTGATTGGAAACCCTGCAGGTGTACTCTCCCGAGTCATTCGGTGTCAGATTATAGACTACGAGTGTATTGTTTGGTAGTATCCGATAGTGTCTGTTATCTGATACCAGAGGAATGTCACTATTGAAGAACCAGGAAATTGTTGTGTGGGAGCCCTCCACTACACATTCCAACTGAAGTGTAGAACCGATTGTATATTCAGATGTTATGGTTTTTATCTGTGCTCTCAATGGCTCTGAATTATTGAAAATTAATAAAATGATTATTTTGAGACTCAGTTCTCATAAGAGTCACTCCTTTTCATACCTAATCTTCGATCGGGTATTGAGTGATATTCCGGGATAGGATAGGGTCGAGTGTCGCCATTTATAGTATAATTAGTGTGTTCTCTGATATTGGTGTCATTGAATGAATTTGGATCATAAGGTCTGATATCAGTTTCAGGGCCTTCGAAGTCAAGTAATAATATGACGTCCCATAAGGCTATGGGTCCCAAACCATTATACGCCTGTTATTTACAAATTAAAATAATATTTCTAATAAAAAGCGATACTTTAATTGCTATTAATAGTGATTGACCTGACCTGACACGTATAAATGCCTCCATCCTTATCATCTACTTTTCTAATGAGCAAGGTGAAATTATTGAATTGTCTGTATTGAATGCTATTCAATGGAAGCATTTGCTGTCCCCTCCACCTAATAAAATATTATTTAATTAAATGATGGAAATAATTATTTGAATAAAGACAAGACCAGGTAACGCGAGGATCTGGAAATCCAATGGCATTGCACTGTAAAAATGATGGCAGACCCAATTGTGCGATCACAATTTGAGGGCCGGGAAGAATACGTGCAGGAGCTGTAACACACATTCATAACAAATGAATCATTTATCAGAATTTGGATCAAATAATGACAAACCCTGTATTGTAAGTCTCGTGTATTTGATGGGAGCATTATCTGCAGCGCAGGCATAAGTACCGGCGTCTTCGTTCTCGACTCCTATAATTTGTAGGGAACCGTTTTCAAGAATTTGTATCCTATCGGTTACCAAATATAAAGGCTGTCCATCTCTACTCCATGAGGGTTGAGTTGAACCACTTGTTTGTTCTGAACAATCGATTGTAATGTTATTTCCAGAAACTGTAGTAATTTCTAATTCGTGCGAATCGGGTCTTCTTTCTGGAGGATAGGGTTCATAAGGAAATACTGATTGAGGAGTTGTACCGTTTCTATCGATATTTTCAGCCAAGACGCAGATGTGAGCGCATCCGTTATGACAACACTTATCATCTGCTCTGCAGTCGGCATCAGTTCTGCACCGATCGACACAATCAGTGCCCACAGAATTAGATGCCGACAGATCTTGCGGACAGTTTCCTGGTTTGTTTTTCAGTCTGCAAACTGGTTGAGCTCTGGGTTCTCCTCTTTCTGCTCTGTATACTTCTACAGCGCAGGACATATGTTCGGGACATTTGTATATATAGCAAGGATTAGAGCACCGGCAGGCACTGCAACCTCTCTCATCAACGTACTCGTCCACTCCAAAAGGACACCGTTGATTATCACAATCATATGGCTGACAATCGGTGGGTACCTCAGGTGCTGGTTTAACTTGACTTGGAGTGGGTGCTGGAGCCGGTTGAAGAGGAGACACAGAGGAGCAAAATCGCATACATAACTCATAGGTTTTGAACTGATTCTTATTGCCATTACATCCCCCGTAAACGAATGGAAGGCAGGTATGACTCTCCGGATCATAGAACCACATGGCTTGGGTCTGAGTACAGGGACCCGATTCTACTTCCATTCGACAAACAACTGGTTATCACAAAAAATAAAGCTTTAATTTTTCATGAGTTTAGAAAAACAAATGTTAACCTTCAGGCGAATCATATTCTTGAGGGCCTTCTACTGGTCGGGAAGTCCTGACCAAACATTTGTTTTCACATTCTTGTAAATTATCGAAACGATTCTGATTTCCATCACATCCACCATAAATGAATTGTTTGCAGGCATTATCTTCACGTGAGTAATACCATCGCGGAAAATATCCCCGACAGGGACCCGTCTCGTAAGACTGGTCACAGATATTACTGATAGAGGATTCGGAGGATACGGCCGAGAATGGGAGCTGGGATTTACACTGAGTATCGCACATCTCTTTACTATTAAATCTGTTGGCATTTCCGTGACATCCGCTGAATAAGAATTCTAAGCATTCGTTTACATTGCTATCGAAATACCACTGAGTGAATCTGCCAGAGCATGACCCTGCCACTTTTGAACTAATTTCAAATAAAAGTCAATTTTAATTTCGAGTGAATTTATTTTAGGCAGAGCGTGTTTGAGGCTGTGCTCTCTTCTAAACTTTTAAATCATGAAATGTAATAATCAATCTATTATTTCCAAAATTGACGGTTCATTTAATAATTGAATATTCTGTGAATAAATAAATAAAATTCAAAATCTGTGTCTATTGTCTCCTAATTATGTTTATAAGAGACTGATTTAAAGAAGTTTGTTGTTTGTCGACAATATATTTAAAACAAATTAAAAGTAATTCAAATCAATATAATAATACTTACAGTTTGCAAATATCCTGAGAGTTCCAACACTTGGCCTCACAATCACTTCGAGACTTAAATTTGTTTTCATTTCCATCACATCCGCCGTAAAGAAATTCTTTGCAGACGCCATCAGATCTGTCGTAAAACCATCGAATTTCGTTCTGAAAACAGGGACCGGAATCGTATGGTTTGAAACAATATTCACTTTTGAAGTGTTCCACTGATAGCTCAGTCGCAACAGCAGTGAAAGGACCGCATCTTTGAGAACATTCTTCAAATGAATTGAAATTATTTTCGTTTCCTTTACATCCGGAGTAATAGAAACGATGACATCTTTTATCTTCAGTATCATAATACCAACGCTCTCTATAGTCGTAACAATTTCCTGGTTCTTTAGGCTGATTACAAGCGTTTCGGTCTAAGTGTACGAAAAGACAGGTCCTTTCACACGAAGTTCTATCATCAAAACGATTGGCATTTCCTTCGCAACCGCCATAATAGAAGCGTTCACAGCGACGGCCCTCAGTATTAAAGTACCACTGAATGATAGCTGCCCTACAGGGACCCTCTGCTCGCGGTAGTCCACAAACATTACTACCAGTTCTGGTGATAGGAGTGATTCGCGTATCTCTACACGAGTTCTCACAATTTTCTTTAGAAATAAAACGGTTTTTATTTCCCTCACATCCGCTGTAAACGAATTCTTTGCAAACGCCATAACTACTATCGAAGTACCAGCGAGGGAATGACCCCAAACAGGGACCCTCCGCTTTGGTAAAGGCGCAGATTTCTTGTTCAGTTTGGGAACCACATGTGTTTCTGCACTCTTCTTCGGTTTGGAAATTATTCTGATTGCCTTTACATCCGCCATAAGTGAATTGTCGACACATATTATCCTCTTTTCTAAAGTACCAGCGCTGGTAACTTCCACGACAGGGACCTTTATATATAATCATAAATAAGTTTTACATCAAAAATCATTTAGAAGAAGTATAACATACCACTAGAAGGTGGCTGTTCGCACTTGTCGAGAGCCATTTCCTGGTCGACACAAATTGATTGACACATATCTCTTGTGTCGAATTTATTTGTATTTCCGAGACATCCGCTGTAAACGAATTGTTCACACATTTTATTGTCGACATTGAAATACCACAACACTTGTGATCCATTGCAAGGACCGGTCACTTTTGGCAGAAAACATCTTTCCGGGCCCTCTGGTGTGACACACGATCGCTCGCATTGTTCTTGAGATGAGAATCGATTTCCATTACCCTCACAGTTCCCGTACCAAAACCTATTACATCCGCCATACGTTACATCAAAATACCATTTGACTGTATAGTTACGACAGGAACCCCTCTCTTTGGGCAGTCCGCACACTTCAGAAGCCAACTTAAGATCTAATGCCGGTCCAGACGGACAGCCTTCGAATTTTGGACCGTATGCTATAGTTGTTCCGTCGTGACAACAGCCAAATGGTGTATCAGCACAGGAGCAGCCCTGGAAATTTGGTCCTGAGGCAGGTGTTTTAGTACCGGGACAACATCCAAAACGTAACGAATCACAGGGACAGTCATAGAAATTTGGTCCCTTAGCTATAGACACCATATCGGGACAGCAGCCATATGTTGATGACTCACAATTACATCCCTCAGAATTTGGTCCAACAGCAGGAGTTACCCCTTAATCAGTAATTATATAATTGAGTTAACAAATGTCATGACTTAAAAAATTATTTGAACTGACCATCATTGCAACAGCCGTACAGCATCCGCGAACAAATGCATCCATCAAAGTCTGGTCCTCGAGCAGGAGTGTATTTGTCTTGACAGCATCCGGCGGGAACTACACAATAAATTTCATTATTGGAATTACTGTGTCTTTAATGACTGATAAATGAATAAAGTAGTGGTACTTACAGTCTTCACACGTACAGCCATAATATCGCGGACCAGAGGCCAACTTTTTTCCGTTTGGACAACACCCGAATTCAGTGGAATTACAATCGAGAATTACTTCAGTAGTACTGAATCCATCTTCTATTGGTTGTCCACTGCCTTCATCGCACCCTTCAAAGTTGTCACCCGTGGCAGCAGTCATTCCGTCGGGACAACAGCCAAAAGTTGAATTTGCACACTTCGCTCCTGGAATATCGCTACTCAATACCTCTGATGTCTTTCCCTGACAGGTCTCTCCCGATCCCTCTCCGGATCCTTCTTCAGTACAATCTTCAGGAGGAAGACTCAATTCATCCAATTCTTTGGGAGCCATTGTTGTTGTTGTTATAATCGCTTCAACTGTCGTCGTCTCTGTTGTCACAAAAGTTGTTGTCTCAATATCTTGAGGACATTCTTCTAAAGTCGTAGAATTTGCAGCAATAATGCCATCCGGACAACAACCAAATCTAGTGAAGTTACAAAGGAAAGGACATCCCTTCAAGAATGGTCCGAATGCTGCTGTTTCGAGATCTTTACAGCAGCCAAAGTCAGTAATATTGCAGCCATTGGTTACATCAATAGGAGGACATTCCAAATACGAATCGCCTGCAGGACTCGTATTATCCGGACAGCAACCAAATTCTGAATCTTTGCAGGAACCGATTGCCATTAGTTGATCGTCATCGCATTCTTGAGTATTGCAGTCATCTTTGGTCATTGGTTTCTGAGTTGAGTCGCAATTTTCATCGGAAACCAAACTATTATTTTGATCCAAACAGAAGACTTGTCTTGATTTTTGTCCGCCACCGCACGGAACTAATACATTAAGAAATAAAATTATATAAAATGTTTAAAAGGGGTGAAAATGTATTAAATACCGGAACACATTTGATAGGGACCGCTAAACCATAGGCCTTCACAATCAGATAACTGACAAACTGACGCATTTTGAGGCTTTTCATTACTACACTCGACATCGCTGTCGATCACTATTTCTGACTTATCATTGAAGTGTCCGCAAAAGACATGTCTCGTTTGCAGTCCTTCACCACATTCTACGCTACAATTACTCCACTCTGATGTGAACCATATTGATCCACAGGGAGGCATGTCTTCACATAATTGGCTGCTTTCCGGCATTCGACTCGGGTCACAGGCTTCGGAAGGATATACATTTCCCTGTTCATCTGAGCATGTCACTTTTCGAATTTGTATTTGAGGACCACAATGGCTATCGCAGGAACTCCATTCGGTGGTCACCCATTCTACTCCATCACAGGCGACATTAACACATTGCTCTTCATCTTTAGGCTGACTATTAGGTTCGCACTCGGAGTTGTCAACGACTGTCCCATTTTGAGTGCAATTAACTTCTCTGTTCTTTAGCCCAATTCCACAATTATCGGAATTACACTGAAATATGTATTCAAATTAAAAATTGGACTCATTTTAGATATAGTCAGACCTCATTCCAGGACCCAGTTGTCCATTCAGGACATTCCGATTCAGGGACGCACTTCTCCAAAGTTGAAGGCTTTGTTTGGTTCAGTAGAAGACATTCCTCGTCTCCTAGAATACCAGCGGTCTGACCCTCTTTTACAGATTGACAATAAACGAGTCTTTGTTTTACGTTATAACGGCATAAACATTGAGTCCATTGAGAGATATACCATTCGGCACAGGGTTCTTCACTGCAGGTTCTATCGGTAATTGGTCGGCTCACAGGATCGCATAAAGAGTCAGTTACAGGCAACTGATCCATTATTCTGACACATCGAACGGGTCTTATTTGAATACCAGTGCCACACGATTTGCTACACTGAGAGAAATCTCCTGAAATCCAAGTATAGATCAAATGCTGTGCCGGAGCCTCGATATCTGCCGGAACCGTATACTCGAAAATTAGGCCTTTATTCGGTTCTCGATATAATAATACGATAACTAATGGTTCAGTTGTAGGTCCATCCGATCTAAGACTTTCTGGTGTCACTATTCTAAACGGTCTTCTTTTGGAATAATAATGGAATGTCGTTCCCCCGAACCTATAAGCTCTGGGAAATTGTATCCTCCAATTGCCGTTCAGATAAAACTCTCCGTTTATGTTACGAACGGCTAAATAGTTATTTGTGGCCAAACGTTCTTCTATTCGGATATTTGTGGCACCGCTTGGAATCAGGAGTATATCATTGTAACCAGTTCTCAATTTATCAATGTCAAATATTCCTGTCACTCTTCTGCACGAACTTCCATCTCCACCACAAACTCCGCAGTGGTCTTCAGTGGAATTAGTTCCATCACTGTTGATGCATCCCAACTGATCCAAAATTAATTCATCAAAATTACTTACAATTTCTTACTGATTGTAATCAATTAAAACAAGTTTTAAAAGACTATTCAAAGGTATATGACTTAAGTCAGGGTTTTTAATCTTCGCTTAAAATTCTTTTCGCATTTCATATTAGATTCAAATAAACTTAACATTAACTAAAGATGCAGTTTACCATGATAATCCAATTAAGTACAATGGCTAAGTTTATAGATATCGAGTCTGGTCAATAAAAAAAAGTGACTAGCTTCAATTTCAATCCTCATCTAAAAATGAATTCAAATATTTAGAATTCTTACAAAATTTTATTATATAGTTTTGAAGATATAGATATCTTGAGATAATAATAATAATAATAATAAGTTTATTGATTCAAAAACATGTTTTGAAAAATACAAATGTATTAAAAGTTATAAAAAT
>JAQIXD010002023.1:0-11952 GCA_034699985.1 Minunthozetes semirufus | reverse complement strand
GAAAGTGTTTTTGGAACCAATAGACTGATGTGAAAGTCAATCTGGAACATCTGAAAATCAATCTTTTTTTACTGTAATTATAGCAAACAATGGTTAAGATATATCAACAACTAATTTAAGTCATAAAACAAATTAGAGTCGGTTCCGTTAACTACAAAGAAAATTAATTAATTCAGACAATCGTTTTGGAGGAAACTATTCAGTCGAGTATTGGGAGTAAATAATATAATTTATACTTCACTTGAGATCATAGAAAACCAACTTTTTTCCATCGATTTTCTCGAGTATTCTCACAAATAACTAATGATTTCCTTTGCTTTTAAAAGAGTGTCAAATAAGTCGAAAGAAAAATTCAGTCGCTTTTGATCAGAGAAGTTCACAAATGAATGAATGGCTTCTCCTTGAATTGGTCAGTTCACCAATAATTGGCAATGATAGGTCATCCACATCAATTAAACCACATACAAGTATACTATACAAGTATATTATATAACTGATAAATGTAATAAATTGAATAAAGTGAGTAACATGATAAGTCTAAAAATAGGAAACATCCAAAAAGCAGTGCTCAAAAACCAGAAACCCCCTGACCTTTGAAAACCTAATCTCAGCACAAGTTTAATGGATTAATAGATCTGAAGTTTAGAGAAGAGAAGATATCATCTGATGATATATAAATCAACTGTTTATTGCGAAATACTTTGAACCTTCTCTTCGATGAAATTTTTATGAGTTTTTATTCAATTTATTTCATAAAATTTGATCAGATTTTTGGCTCAAAAAATCCAATAAAACGGAACTCATTAAACATTTCCGTCAATATTTGTTGAAAAAATAATCACCTGATTATCACTATATTTATAAATTGGCCAAGGGAAACTAAAAATGATATTTAGCTAACTTAATTTAGAACGATCAATAAACTAGTTCAAAACAGAGGCACAAATAGAGACCCATAGGGAATGAGTTATTTTTTAAACAACGGAAAAGTTTTAACAGTTTTCTACTTTTTTTTCAGTTAATTAACTGTAAGTCTAAGCAAACGTTAAATTAAGTATTTATTCCCTCCATTTGTTTACACCGAGTCTTTTGGCCAACTTTTCAACACTTCGTTTAGTAAATAATGTAATTATATATAACGTTAGGGTTTAAACAAAATAAACATTTCTAAGCGTTAATTAATAGAAGTCTCACTTTTAACGTTCAAAACATTAATTAATAATTCAAAACTTCGCTAACGTTTCAAACTAAAGACAAATCAATATTTTATTTGTTTACAAAAATATACACTTATTTGGCAGCTCTTCTCGTATTTCCTAATTTTAATTATACCCAAAACAAATCAATTGTTGAACTACATGGTGCTCCTCTACTTCCTTCAACAACAGACCCGTTTGACATATTTGTTAAGGTTAGGGATCACTTCTGGTTTCAATAAAAAAAGACAATAAAATCGATATCAGATTCGAAGAACCCTTTCATTGAATTTGAAATATTATTTATTGAATGTCACAAACAATTTAATTCTTAAGAACAGGTCTTTTGGTATTTTAGGATTATTTCGCGATCTTTCCTGTGAAGGGAAGGAAGAATATTCTTATAAAACTTATGCAATAAGACTGGAGAAAGACTTGACTGTCAATAAAATTGATCATACACATATACTCATCTCATACTCATTTCTTTAGAGACAACATATTGTATAGAAGTGTGAAATGAAAAATACTGTAGAATAAGAAGATCCTGTTTATCAATAATGGAGTGTTTGGCAACACTTCCTTCGATTTGAATTGAGATGAAAGCAAACAAAAGATGAATACATTTTCAATTGTGTTGTGAAGTCTCTCCCAAACAATGAACAGTCGGAGCAATATATCTCAATCTCTATGCCCTCAGCTATCATCACATAAACAGTCAAAAGATTGGAGTATTGCTCTATATTTAGCTTTACTTCTCGTTAAGGACAGAACAGACGTCATCCCAAATATCTGAGCAATTATTTGAAGAAAATTACACAAAACACACCGGGATTTCCACATTCCTCCTGAGAGACATTTCGGTCATCTTTTTAATTTAACAAAATATACAGAATAACATAAGAATCAATATTATTGTATTTAGCATCAGAACAGTTCTCAATTTAATCAATTCTTAATTCAATTTTGAAAATTAATTATTTCCTAAGTTTTAGCGAAATAAAAGCAAATAATAATGTTTCGACTTTTTTTCAATAACAAATCATAGAAAGTAAGATTATCAAGAATTCTGTCTCTCAAGACCATTAGGACCTATTTGTGATCATCTATACAACAATTCTGTGTAATTATGCTTTACTTAATCATAAATGAGTTCAATCTTCTGAGAATCGGCTTAAGAGAGGTTAGAAAACCTTATTTTGTATTCTTCGGAATCGAATGAATAACTATTATCTGCTTTTCTGAAATGAATGTCAAATTAGTCTTCGTTTGGATCACTAATCAAAAAGGCTTTCTATTTATTATTTAAAACAAAGAGACAGTAACTGATGTTTCAGACATACGGTCTATAAATCCCATTAAATAATAAATACATTTGTATTTTGTTTGTGAAATATATGAGATGTATTGCGAAAACAAATTGAAGGCAATCGTCGATTCTTTTTTGTGGTTAATAATTGAATTTCAGAAGATCTCAAAGATTCTACACTTTGAACGATCAGATGTAACGACAATTGACTCAATTGATTGCTTCATTGCCCAACAAATTGACACATTTTTTTGCGCAAATAAAAGACAATTATTTACTTATTTTTGATAAAAAAGAGATTTATTTACAAAAATATAACAAATTTTTGTCAAAAATAATATTTAGAGAAAACTTATGTTTGTTTTGAAATAAATGAAAATATATTTTGATTTTGTTTTAATTTTGAGTTCCGCTGACTATAACTCCTTTTTGAGTTCAATTTCTTTTTGTGGATGCGCTCCGACTCGTCATCCGAGTACTCGACCACCTCTTCTGGGGGTTCGTTATTGTGTTTCCAGGAGGCGTCCGATCCTTTCATTCGACGCAATTGTTCGGCAAAAACAAATCCAGTGATCGGTTTCTTCTGTTCGGCTGCAAAGTATACGGGAGTGTCCACTGATATCTTCAGATCAATTATCTGTTGGACATCATTGAAACGGATGGCATATCGGGGTTCGATTACTGGTCCGAACACATCAAACACTCGGCCCAATGGATGGCCGTCTTTGAAAAATAGTACTGAATCTAAGTCTAGGGCTGGCATTGAACGGAATGATTGAACGATAACTAATTGATCCACAATTGAAACAACTCTTCCTAATTGTGACAGTTCTTCGACTCCAACACTTATCGTTAGATTTTCAATGGGAGGCAAATCTTCGAGAGATAACTCTCCTTTGGTTTTAACAAAATTCTTCGTCACTTTTCTTTCTTCAATCTCTTCGTGCGATTCATCTGAAGACAGAGACCACGTAGAGCTCGAAGAATCAGATGATATATCAATTTCATGACACGAATTATTAACCATTTGCTGATAACCATTCCTCTCGATCTCATTAATATTGACATTTGGGTGAAAGTAAGCGTTTGGAGCGCCCTTTGAATTGGGGTTTATATTGGAGTCAATGGTTTGGTCCAGTTTTATGTCGATATCGGGTTTGATATCAGTCTCCATAAGTTGTATCTCACTCTTCGATGTCTCGATCGGTTTGGGGTCAGAATTGACTTCTGAAACATCACCTTTGGGTTCATCTTTAGGTTCAACTTTTGGGTCTACGTTGAGGATTGGCTCAGGTTTTGATTCCTCTTCATCTAAATCAGAGTCCGAACCATAAACTTCTTGAAGTTTAGACAAAGCGTTTGAATTCATCTTTGATTTGAATTTAAAGTCATTTAAATAAAATGTGTTTTTTCTTTCAATGAAAACAAACTCTGAAGACATGCGCGAAGATAATAGACAATCAGGTTTAGGACAAGACATGCGTAGAGCCAGACATTGGAAATGCTATTAAAAGGCTGTCCTCTCTATTAAAACTTTACTCATTAACTGTCTGTCATTTTTTTGGGCAAAAAGTTTCCCAAAATTATTTTGTTTTAATTAAATTTCGGTTTAGTCTGAGTTCACTAATTAAAGAAGAAGAGTAACAATGGCTTCAAGAGATCCGGCTTCAGATCAACTCAAGAGTTTCAAAGAGAGTGCGGAAAACAAGTCTGTAAGTAATCCATAAGTTTTCGTTCATTTTTTATCTCAAAAAAACAACAATTTTTTTAATTAAAATTATTTTCTCAAAACTGAAAACACTTGAAGACATGTCATTCAATTCATATTCAAAAAGAGATAATTTTGTTGTTTTTATTCTATTTATTGAATTGTTTGACAGTTTTGCGACCATATAGACGATGGTCATATTGCTCATTTTCTGAGTTCATAGGCTTTTGACAGAACTCTTACACTGTTTCTGATTTTCATTGACAATGAATTTCAGAGTAAAAACGATTATTCATTTATTTAGAGTTATCGAGGATTTCCTCAAATCGTTGATCGATGCAATCAATAGTTCGGAAAACTTATTTTAGGCCAAAAATCATATGAAATTCAAATGGTTTTGATCAGTCATAACACCAGACAACTTTTAAAAACTTTTTATAAGTAACGGAGTATTGAATTTTATTTTATTGCTATAAATAATTCAATTAATTCAGGTTTCTATCAGAAATGAAATGTGTTCAGGTACAATTTTAGTGCAAACTCTATAACCAGCAGAATATTTAATGAAACGAAAGTTTTATTTTTGCATATTTTAAGCAACTTTGCTTAAATTGAATAATTGTACCTGTACATTGTACATCTGCAATTTTGTTTTATACTCTATTTTAAACTAGTTCAAATCCCCATCCCTTCTATTGGGAATGCCTATTTTGGTTAATAATTGCAAATGAACCATGTTGAACCGATAGCAGCGGAAGTCTATTTGGCCTCTACTTTACCCACAATTTTGTTATTCAAATCGTCACTCATTTGCACTCATTTGAGAAACGGATAGAAATTTAAAATCAATTTTCAAAAATCAATGAAAAACTATTTTCCCATTCAATTGAAGTCAAGGTTTGTCTCAAAGCAATCGAATAATTGGAAATACATTTTAATTGTGTTTAAAAAATGATTTCATAATTCAGACAAATAAACAACAAAAACATTTTTCTGTAGGATTTACTTCTCAAAAGTTGTTATTCCAATTGATTTATTGAATGATATCTTAAATCAAGGCTTGAAAGTCACAATCAAAAAGTTATATAACTATTAACTAATAGTTTACAAATAGTCATATCTTTGGGTAGATTTCACAATCAGTTTTTCAGCGATTTTTTGGTGAATATCTGTGAAATTCAAAGTTTTTATCGAAGACCTATTCATTCGATGATTAAAGAAATTAATGGAAAATTTTAGAACAGGGAGTCATTGATCTATTGTTTGATAATTTGTCTATTATTTCATAACTCAATTATCAGATAATAACAGTTACTATGCGTTAAATTCAAACTTTTTAATAGACATTTAAATCAATTATAAAAACCGATAATTGAATTTATTTTGCATAACTGACCCCAAATCACATCAAATAAAATAAAATTGAAATTTCTTTTGTGAAAAACTCATAAAAATCATCGAAGACAGACTCTGACCTCTTTATGAATGAATTTTAGTTATTAACAAAAAATAATAATAATATCTTAATTCAATATTTATTGATTTCGTTCAATTGGTATTTCCCTTCATTTGAGGTCTAGTTTTTTTTTTTTTGAGAGACAATTATCTAAATTCAGATCAAATTCATTGCAAACAATAATATGAATTTCATATTGAGATAAATATCATTGAAATTCATGAAAATATTTATCCAAAACCTGATAATTAAGTAATAATTGGCGATAGTTTTGTTTCACATTAATCAATAGTTTTGTCACATTTTGACAAACATTTTATCATTTAAATCAAAGGTACAAATACATGGTCTATCTCTATAGAAATTTGAATACCAGGTACGGGAACAGGTATGAGATCATATAATCCTAAATTCCTGTAATAGAAGCTTCAAAAAATTTTCCATATTTTTAACTGTCTTTCAAATGACTTTTGATTTTATTTCTAAATTGGAGTAAAAAATATTCTGAAAATTCATCTGAAGGTCGATTTTCATTGCTTTTGTTGAATTCAAATTAGTTTTAAACGCTTAAGAGTTTCGATAAATGAGTTGATATTTAAGGTATAATTTTTTCCAATAATAAATTTAATGGAAATCACTTGAAAAGTAACTTAGAAAAAGGTTCAAGGATAGTTTTCAGTTTATTTATGACATTTCAATGAATATTTGTTTTAATAGAAAAACAATGTTATTTGGAAATCATTCAAAACTAATTAGTCTATCAGTTAATTATAGTAAATATTTTCTTAATCACTAATTTTCACTACTTTTATCAGTCTTTAATTAAAAGATGAATTTTGTTGGATGTTTGAGTCACCTTGTTTCAATGCTTCAATGCTTCGAAATTGCTTCAAAATCTGCTCTTGAATTTGTGAGGGAAAGTATAAAATTAATGGTTTACTAGAGGAGCAGGTTCCTGCCCTTATAGCCTTGAAAATACCTGAATAAAATAGTCTCAAAAGGGAATTAATTGTCAGAATAGCTGTTTTACGAGTCTTTCTTTGTGGCCGATCTTCTCCTTATTTATCAATTCTTGATCTGACTTTCAATGAGATGTTCACAGAATTCAATGTAAGAGCCGTTTGTCTAGACTTTGAAAGCATTGAGAGATTACATGAATAGTAGAGACGAGTGGTCTCCGATTACTTATACAATATCTAAGAACAGAATAACAAATTTCTTCATTTATTATTTTCTTGGGGTTTACTGTATGTAAGGTTTCGGCTATTTTGTCACGAACTCGTTCTTATAACTTAAGGCCATTTCAAACAATCAGCTATTCATTCAACAAAAGATGGTTTCGTAAAAAAATTGAAAGTAAAGTTTGAAATCAATCTCAACTTCTTCTCAAATAAAATCTCAAAACAACAAAATAAAAATAAAAATCTATAAATCAGAGCTCAAAACAATGAAAAATAAATTTTATAAAAAAGGCTTACAATAAGTTTACTCTAATTCTAATCTTTTTTATTATTTACATAAAACAAATTTTAAAAAAATAGTTTCATATTTTGAGTTAAAATTTGAATTACTTTTTGTGTTTTCAAATTAAAAAAGATGATATTTCTGATTCGATTTATTTTTAAATATGTGTAGACAAATGTGACCACTCTATTCGGTTGTCCCATTGGCGATAAGACTAATGTGCAGACAATTGGACCCCGAGGACCAATGGTTTTGCAAGATGTCCAATATCTTGAAGAGATGGCACACTTTGACAGAGAGCGCATTCCAGAGCGAGTAGTCCACGCTAAGGGCGCCGGCGCTTTCGGTTACTTTGAAGTGACAAAACCTGATATCCAGAAGTACTGTAAGGCCAAAGTGTTTGACACCGTCGGAAAGAAGAGCCCCCTCGCGGTCCGCTTCTCAACTGTCGGCGGAGAGTCTGGTTCTCAGGACACTGTTCGCGATCCCCGAGGCTTTGCCGTCAAAATTTACACCGAAGAGGGAAACTGGGATTTAGTCGGCAATAATACTCCGATTTTCTTTATCCGGGATCCGATTCTATTCCCGTCTTTCATTCACACTCAGAAGCGTAACCCTCAGACGCATCTGAAAGATCCCGACATGTTTTGGGACTTTATCTCATTGAGACCCGAAACTACACATCAGGTGTCCTTCTTGTTCTCCGATAGAGGTATTCCCGACGGATTTCGACATATGAATGGCTATGGCTCTCATACTTATAAGTTGGTCAATGCCAAGGGAGAGGCCTTCTATACTAAGTTCCACTGGAAGGTAGACCAGGGAATCAAGAACTTGGATGTGGATAAGGCCGCGAAGATTGCCAGTCAGTTGACAATACTTTTCTAATTAATTCATTTGTTTTTTTTCATTTAATTAAAATGTATTAATCAATTAAATCAGGCGATGATCCGGATTACTCTCTCAGAGATCTGTTCAATGCTATTGAGAAGAAGGAATACCCCTCGTGGACACTGAAAGTGCAGATAATGACATTTGAACAAGCTAAGGCTTTCAAATTCAATCCCTTCGACTTGACTAAGGTTTGCATTGTTTTAAGAGTTCTCTAAATTAAAACATTTGAATAAAGGTTTGGCCGCATAAGGAGTACCCTCTCATTGAAGTCGGAAAAATGGTTCTGAATCGCAATCCGAAGAACTATTTCGCCGAAGTAGAACAGAGCGCATTCGAACCCTCAAACTTTGTTCCCGGAATAGAGGCTTCACCCGACAAAATGCTCCAGGGTAGACTCTTCGCCTATTCCGACACTCATCGTCACCGGTATTCAACTTTCCTCTCAATTGTTTCATAATTTTATTCAAAACTCAATTAAATGTTTAATCGTTTGACAGTTTGGGCGCAAACTATAATCAACTTCCGGTGAATCGTCCCCGTTGTCCAGTTATGTCCCCAACTGAAAGGGACGGACCCTATTGCTATGAAGACAATGCAAACGGGGCTCCGAACTATTGGCCGAACTCTTTCCTCAATTCAAAGGCTGATCCGAAATACAAGGAATTGAAAGAGACTAACGTTTCGGGAGATATCGATCGCCACGAATCTATTAATGACGACAACTTTGCTCAGGTGACTGACTTCTGGAGCAATGTTCTGACTCCCGCAGAACGCGATCGCTTGGCCTCAAACATTGGCCACCATTTGGCTCACGCTCAGCCATTCATTCAGGAACGAGCTATCGGTAACTTCGAGAAAGTTCATCCCGACTTTGGCGCCAAAATCCGAATGACAATCAAGAAAGCGATGGTATAATCAAATCACTTATACCATTGTCTCTCATCTCAACTAAAAGTTTTAATCTTTAAAATTATCTTTCAGAGCGCGAACTTGTAATTCGTGGTCTATTAAAAGCCATTCCAAGAATTATTGATTTTTTAAATTGAATTAATTACTAATTATTGCAATAATTATATTAATCTATAAATCTATCAAAAGTTGTTTATTCAAAAAATTTATTGATTACTTAATTATGACTCAAATCTTGTCTCAAATATTGATTATTTTTACGATTTATCTCATATTTGATACCAAATATCTGTTTCTCTTATACTTTGAATTCTGATTCCGTTTTTAATTAAATAAAAATGATTTGAAAACTTGTTTCGGACGCCATTATCATTGATTAGAATTTATCAAGATCAAAACATGTTTGTGAAAGAGCCGGTTAGTCAATCCAATTGAGTACTAGACTATACTTTACCCGTATATTTATAGATAATTTAGGCCAAAACAAACTCCATTCGGTGATTATCTTTAGGTGAAGAGTTTGAGCAATACTTAATTGAAGGAAAGTTCTGATTATCTCTAAGAATATTATCATATAATTAAGTGAAGTACTCCAAGAACTTGAAGTACTCGAAGTTCAACATTTGGTGGGACTTAAAGACGAGTTTAAGGCTTAAATACTTTCAGTTTCTCGATTAGTACTTTACGACAATATTTCGGAAATGTTTGCTATTTTTCAAGAATTTCCAGTTTTTAATCACTTTTTCTAATTAAAGAAATCATAAAAGTTGTCAAAAATGGTGAAAATAGTGAATTTTTCAATAATTTTATTGATTGGACTATTGGTCGGCACAACATTTTCAGCCCAAACAAAGCCAAATGTAATAATTATGTTAATGGATGACATGGGTTGGGGTGATTTAGGCATCAATGGTGATCCATCTCACGAAACGCCAAACTTGGATCGTATGGCTCGAGAGGGAATGCAATTTCCAGACTTTTATACAGCTAACCCTCTATGTTCACCCTCGAGGGCAGCCTTTTTAACCGGACGACTGCCTATCAGAAATGGCTTCTATACGGACAATATTCACGCCCGCAATGCTTATACACCACAAGAAATCGCCGGCGGTATCAATGATTGGGAAATACTCTTACCCGAACTCTTGGCAAAGGTTTCCTGTAATTTCATTAAATCAATTAGTTATAAAATAAATGAAAAATATTAACTATAGGTAATAACAATATCTATAATACATTATAATTAATTGATAGAACGGATACCGCAATAAAATCGTAGGGAAATGGCATTTGGGTCATCAGGAGAAATACCTACCACTCAAGCACGGGTTCCACGAGTTTTATGGTTCGACAAATTGTCACTTCGGTCCTTACGATAACAAAAGTCGACCAAATATTGCGTTTTTCAGAAACGATAAAATGATTGGAAGATATTTTCAAAACATAGAAATCGATAAAAACAAACAAATCTCAAACTTAACACAAATGTATACCAAAGAAGCCATAGATTTCATGACCACACAATCGCAGCCCTTTTTCTTGTACTGGACTCCGGACACACTTCACGCCCCCACATACAGATCAAAAGAATTTATCGGTAAAAGCACTAAAGGGTCGTCATATGGTGACGCTCTTATGGAAATAGATCACAGCATCGGAAGAATATTAGACACAATTCGTAATAATAAAACTCTGGCTAACAATACATTCGTGTTCTTCACCAGTGATAATGGGGCGGCTCTCGTGAGTACATCTTTTACTTTATTTACTTTGATTTGATAATAATTTCTGATCAAAGGTAAGCACAACAGACGCTGGAAGTAATGGTCCACTTCTTTGTGGAAAACAAACTACTTTTGAAGGAGGACTCAGAGAACCCGGAATCGGTTGGTGGCCATCAAAAATCGAACCAAATTCTATTAATAGACAACCGGCCACTATTATGGACTTATTTAATACTGTGGCCACTATGGCAGGCATTCCTATGCCCAGCGATAGACCATACGATTCACATGATTTAAGCCCCGCTCTGTTTGAAAATAAAACGATTGAAACTAATATTTATTACTACAGAGGAAACCAATTAATGGCGATCAGAAGCGGTGACTATAAGGTCCACTTCTGGACTCTAACCAATCCAATGGAAGAATTCAAAACTGGTATCGATTACTGTCCCGGCAGTCAAGTCAAGGGAATTACGACCAATGACTTGACAAACCATACCCTCAGCCCAAAGCTATTCCAAGTTGTGAGAGACCCCGGAGAAAGATATCCAATTAAGAACACCACAAATGAATATAAGAATATAATCAATAAATTTAAGGAATTGTATACAAACCATACCTCGAGTGTAGTGGCGGCCAAACCAGTTCTCAATTGGTGTGACGACGCTGTTATGCATTGGAGTCCTCCGGGATGTCATGAAATAAATATGTGTCTACCGGTGCCTCAATCCAAACCTTATAAGTGTGATTGGCCTCATTGATGATTACCAGTATTGTTATAACATGTATTTATGGTATATCTTTGTATAACTTAATTCTAAGACTTGAATCAACTATAATATAATATGATATAATAAAATGCAATTTTTTGACAAAACATATAATTATTTTCGTTTGAATACACAAAATAAAGTCAAGAATTGGAGACAGAATTGAATGCATTTAATGAAAAACTAAGTGATCCTCTCATTAATCATTGACTCCAACTGTGTTTTCACTGAATATTATGAACACTAATGTCAATGAATGATAAAAGAAAATAAAGAGTTTGAAAAAATTAAGAATTTCCTCCATTTCTTGAATAAATGAAGGGTTGGTATATCGATCATTGACATAACTCTAATGGGTATTCACTCACTGGAAGTAAAATATTGATTCGTGTAATAAATACAGTATATTCTCAATATTAGGAACACGTATTTAAGGGAATTTCAGAATAAGGGAGGGATTTTTGCCGCACCGGCCGCTCCTATGGGGACTATAATGTTAAAGCGATCCGATATAAGGAATAG
>JAQIXD010002022.1:0-11954 GCA_034699985.1 Minunthozetes semirufus | reverse complement strand
ATAGTCCAGGAATTGTGTCCAATAATTAAAAGCCAGTAATTGTGTTCGTGAGAACCGGTAAATGGTATGAATTGAAAAGGAAAGTCAACTTTGAATCCTTTCTCTTTGAATGCCTTACAAAACTCTTTTGACTCACAATTGAATGAAAAGTTTGAAACCATAACTAAAATCAGAATTAGAATCAGTTTCGCCTAAAATATAAACTTTTGGTTCAACCAATTGATATCACCAGAAATGAGTTCTTGTTTGCCATTCTGTTCGTCTCAAAGAATATTCTGTGCAATGAATAAGTACTGATTTCAACGGTTATTGTTTGAATACTTTTATAAACTTTTAAACAATTGTTAAAAATATTTCGAATTTTAATAACTTTTTGAAAATAATTTCAGAAAAAATTGAAAACAAAATATATTTTTATTATTCATTGAAATGAAACCAAAATTCAATTGAATTAAAACATAAATAAAAGATTGATTTGTAATAAAAGTTATTCAGAAATCAAATAAATTAATTAATTATAAAACAAATTAATATTAATTATAAGAAATAATTAAATGAATGGAATTAAGACAAAAATGGGTTCAAAATAATTGAGAAAAGTATGCAATCATTAAAAAGTGGGGGCAAAAGGCACGCGACAGTTGACATCACATTACAATCGATTATTAATTGAATTTAATCTATAATTTATGTTAATTTTAAATGTCTTCTAAAGACTCAAAATTCTATAAAATCTATAATTTGAGTGAACTTTAATAATAATAAAATCTTTTGTTATATATTTGTCGATCTATTCATTGCTTTTATCGAATAATATAAAAATGTTTACAATTTTTGAATCAATAAATCGATTAATTATAAACATTTCATTTGAATGCAAATATTATATAAGAATTTGTTGAAAAAATGGATATATTATGAGATATTTGACGAAATATTGTCCAAAAAATGACTTATTGTTGACTTTGAATGGAGTTTAGAGTTCGGGAAACTCTCCCGGCGGTAGAACAAGGCGTCGACAGATAGGACACGAGCCGTCCGTTCGGATCCAATTCGAGATACACTACAAGAATGAGAATATTCTTTAGAAAATATAACCCAATTATAGTTAGGAAAGGGTTTACCGAATGATGAAAGAAATGCTGGCATTCGGTCTCATATTTAGTTGACTTTGAAATTGTTTCGAAACATATCGAGCAAATCGAGTCATCATATTTGCCGGTATTGTTGTTCAGAGTATTCCACGCCTTCTTTGCTGTAATGGATGTGTTCGCCATCTTCTCAGTGACGGCATTGATATTACTCTGGGATGAGCTCTTCATTTCAGTTAAACGCGGTTTTGACTGAAAACAAGATTCAATTATTTGACGAAAATATAGAAATATATATAAAATTCTCACAAAATTATTGCTCAGAATTTTTGTGTCGATATATTCACTGATTTTGTTTATAATGTCCGCCACTTTCATACCGGAGAAACCCTTTGGATTACCCGAAGCAATGAGAACAGCCTTCGTTTGAGCCATACTATCGATGAGATGACCACTAAAACAAAGATTAAGATTAGAAGACATATAATCGATGGCAAAGACAAAGCACTTACTCAGACATTTGGGGATATTTTTCTTTAAGTTTAACCAATAGTCTGTTCTGCGCCTGATTTAGGACAGGTTTGGGCGCCTCCATAATAGGGGTTATCACTGATTCTGTTTCTAATATTATAGGCTTTGGTTTCGCGAATCTTGGGATCGGATTCATCGGCGCTCGAATCGGATCCGTTTCTAACTTCGAATCTTTACTATTCGACAGAATTTCTGACATTAAATTGTTGTTATTCTGAAGACTACTATTCTTTGCACTTTCGGCACAAATGGCTTTCAAATCGATCATTGGTTGGAGAGGTTTACCGATCGGTGAAATCGGTTTCTCGTTTGTCTTTTTCGAGGGAATGATATTCAAGAGTGGAGTCGAAGAAGAGACGCCGTCTATAATACTGTCCGGTAATGGAATCGGAGAAGAATTTCGGGGAAAATTGAATTCCAGAGCCGGCGGTGCAGTCGGTTCCGCAGACGCTGGCTTTAGAGGCAATGTATTGAAGTCAGGTTTCGGTAACTCTGATATGTTTGGAGCAGAAAATAATGAGTTTGTCTTCGATTGTAATGACTTTAGGGACGGAGTGGGCTCATCACCGAACGGAGAAGTGATCGGTAAACCATTATTTGATAATTTATTCTTCGAATTTGTTTGGATGTAAGTATTGGTCAGTATTTTTAGTTGACTCAAATCGTTGAGGAATATGAGAGGGATTTCATCCAAAATCGTCTTATAAAAGGTCAACAAATCGGGAAAATCGGGTAAAGAGTGCGGATTAAACATATCTTCGCTCAAATCCACACTTTTATTATCTTTAAGCTGTTGTCGAACCGTCAGAACTGATTGTCTAATCCTCTCTTTTTCTCCTTTGATATGATGGGAGGCATTACTGATCTGTTCCACAATAGGCTTCAGTTTTTGTGCGATTTCTTCGTTTCGATAAAATCTGTTGACTTCGTGTCGAATGAAATCTCCATATTTTTTAAGATTCTTCCGGTAATACTCCAAACACTCCATCGGTAGCTGTTCTTTGAACTGAAGAATAAACAGTAAATTAGGATCAAATTAAAAGGCAATAATTGGATCAAACCTTAAGAATGATTTCTTCTGATTCTTTGAGTTTTTGTTTCGTTTCCTCTAAAGTTGTGGACAACTCTTCGTTTATTTCTTTCAAATCCCGGATCTGTTTCTTGTCTTTAGTTTCGCTATCAGTGGAGGAGTTGTCGTCTTCTAAATCATCTTTTGAATCGTCCTTCACTTCAGTTATGGCCACACCATTAGTGGGACTCTTATTGTCGTTATGAGTGTCGATGTTGTGATTACTCCAAGGATTAGATCCAGGAGTCGGCCAACCGTTGCAGTTGTGGTCAGGAAAGCCTCCGCACTGATGGCGTTGATTTGCATAACAGCAATAGTTTGAATGCGGGCCCACAGAAGGGGGAGGACCGAAACGCGGTATATTTGGAGCGAAAGGATAGCCGTAACCAAAACCAGCTGTTATGGGAGCGCCGATTGGAGTCCACATTCCTGGCGGAGCACTAGTGGGCGGAAGAGCCAACTGATGGCCAACTGCTGGCATATAAGTCGATTGCCATCGAAATGCGTTCGGATTATAGGTCGGAGTGTTTGGGTTAAGTCCCGACTTTGAAGAACTAACAGATACCGACGGATTGCTCTTTTTGGACATCACTTGAGAACTAAATCAAGAGTGCAATCAATTCTTCAGTCATTTAAATCAGTGATTAAAACAAATGAATTGATTTAAAAGCAAAATAAATACCTTTTATTGCGATTTCAATGAGATTTGAGGCAAAAGTCAATTGTGTTTCGCACAAGACTTTGAAAAACTGAATCAAAGACTTAAAATATTATGAAAATTGTCTGAAAACTAATAAAAAATAATTTGAGCTCAACTTTCCTAAACTAAATAACAGGATAAATATCAAAAATCAATTAAAACTATCATTTGTTTGAATAGTTATTCATTTTATTTATTTATTCTGAAATCCGATATAAGAGACGAGAAGTGTATCTATCGATGGATTGCATAATATTTAAGTCAAAAAAAATTTCAAAACTAAACACAAAATAGACGTTATTTTCACATTAAATGTGATTCAAAACAATAAACAATTAACTCATAAACAGAGCCCTAAAATACAAACCAATCGTTTGTTTCAATTGAATCCAATTCTGAAACAGTGATTCACTTATCAATTATTAGACGTTATTTACCACAGATTTCGTCATTATTTAAGGCAAACATTGATTCCCTCTTTCAATGACGATATGACAAAACGTATGCCTCACTCACTCTCTCATATTCCCTCTCATTCTGTCCCAAATCGAGTCATCGATCCATAGCATGACTTCCATCTATTGGTTGAAAATTAAACCAAAAATTAAAGTCAACTCAAAAACCAAAACACAATTAAATGACACAAAACAACAGAAACCAGTTTTGGGTACTATTTATGTGTTTATCTCACAATTGGATAATAGTTTTGCGGACAACCAGTCGTTGGGAAATGTAATCAAATTAAATGCACTTAAAGTCTGCATTCAATCGAGAAATTAGTCGAAAAAATCCTGAATTTATGGGAATTTATGGGAAAAATAGTCAACAAATGAATGACTTTTTGTGTAATTAATTCAAAACATATTTTGAGTGCAATTAAACCAAAAACACGTCGTTTTGTGAATACGTTTTTGGTTTTTAAGACAAACCAATTGTTGTCCCAATATTTCTGACATCAATTCGTCAAAACTTCTGTTTTAACCACTGATTATCTTCGGTGTAGTTGAGTATTGTCTGACATGTCATCACTTCTGTCAAGTTCTTGGAATTTCCTCAAAAGGCACCGAAACAAAGCGCTGATATGTGTGGGCGCTGTCGGAGGCTTCTATGCGCTCAACCGGTACTTGCATTCGGTGGCCAATGATTGGCAGAACAGCTCTTCGCGGGATTTTGTATCCGAAGTCAAGAAAAAGGAAATACATTTCGAGAATACGATCGAAACCTGTAACCAGACGTCAATGTCTTTGTCGGTGAAAATCATTGAAATACTGGACAAGACTTTAGATGCGGAACAGATTCTCGACCAAATCAAAGCTGACTCCGACCAGAAGCTCACCGAACATAAGGTTGTTCTTTGGAACAAATTAAAAGTCCGTATTTTCACTCGAGTCGTATCCGAAGTCTACTGTATTGTCCTGTTTGTGGCCTACCTTCGGGTCCAGCTGTCAATACTCGCCGGTTATATATACGTCGATAACTGCGTCCAAAACCCGACGAATCTGATGACACAAATGCAAACGACGTCTTCGAGCGTTCAAAACAAATATCTCAATCTTTTGCATAACTTCTATAGCGATGGCATTCAGCAGATCATTGAACCGATTATGAGTGCTGTCGACGACGCCCTTCAAGACATCAATCTTAAGGATCAAATTGTTTTGCAAGACTTGAAGAATGTTTTCGATAAAGTATTTATTAATCATTTTCTTTGATATTCTTTAAACTCATTCTTCCGGTTAATTGACTTTCAGGTCAAGGCTTCGATGGCTTTTCATTTAAGTGGTTCCCAATCGAATGCCTCCCGTTTTCTCTTAAACCCCAATAAAATGCTAAGCAATGAAGGCAATGGTAATGGACTTAATGGAGACAAAGACTCAGAACTATTGCACAGAATGATTAACGAGACTCAAGACATACTGGAAAGCGATGACTTCAAGCGTGTCATTGATTCTGGAATAGAGTTGGGATTCGCTGTTCTTATGGATGTAATTCTGGGCTGTTTTGTCCGAATAGAAGACGAGAAGTCCGGTCAAAGACATTCGGAGACCAATGGCTTCTCAAACCCGCATTCAATTCGCATTCCTTTAGCAAAACTGTTGCCTAAGATATGGCTTTCCCTTCAGGAGAGACGAAAACCAGAGGAGAAACTTGTTTTGGTCCGACATCTGATCTGTTTGGATGTCCTCAACTGTTTTGCCGCAAATATTTATGAAGCCTTTTGTCAACAAAATTAGTGATTATTCGCCAAAAGTTAACCCTTTTTACAGATTTTTGGTTAAATTTCTCTCATTTTCGACATTTTTTTAGAAGTTTTTCCCAAATCTTTGGTTTGTTTTCCTATTATTTCAATAAATTCAATGAAAACCAGATTTAAATGTAAAGAAAATTATGATTTTATATATGTTTTTGACTCTAATATCAAATAAAATACTTTTTTATATCCGTTTTGTTGTCTTATCTTTAATTGTCTTTAATTTGAAAGTCTTTTGGAAAATACTTTTATTATATCTTTGATTAGATTTTTTGATAAATTTATTGAACTTTAATTCGAGTCATAATTTATTTGATTCACTCATAAACCGGTTATTAATTAATTAAACAAAAAAATACGAAAAATAATTTAATTAACACTTATTTGAGAATTTGGACCAAATCTGAGTCATAGAGTTGTCTATTCTTCCACTTCTTCCGCCTCTTGAACAGATCCGTCCAAATACTTGAGAGTTTTGATCAAATCGAATACCTTTTGTCGATAATTGACCACAAATATGACATCATTGCCAAACAGTTCCAGACTTTTAAGACATTTCAATTCCTTCTGAAATTATCAACAATTTTATGAGAAAATCAGTTTAGTTATCAAAAGGCTATACCAATGGAATCAAAGTCTCAATGGTTTTGATCTTATTTCTGCTGAGATTCAGATAATGAAGTCTTTGACAGACTTGCAATCGTTGCAGATTTCCCGTGATTCTGTTGTCACTTAAGTCCAATATTTCCAGTTTTGGCATTCGAGGAATGGGATGCAATTCAACGATTCTCATATTGACCATGGTCAACTCTTCCAATTTGGTCAGATTTAGTCTGCGAAGAGTTCCAATCGACATAATTTGAGTTTTTCTTCCATCCAAATACAACACTCTTATTGGTCGTGGAAGTGATGCAATTGTCTCAATGTTTTCCTCGTCATTCGTTGAGATGAAATCATTTGGTAGTCGAAGTCTTGGCAGTCTTCGAGGGACACGAAGCGATCTGATCCGATCGATAATATTTGTGTCATATACTTCTGAAATTAGTCTTCGAGTCTCCATTTTATGCCAAATGAATGCCAGAAATATTTGAACGCATTTTAGAGTTACTTAAAAAGTTTTGAACTTTGACTCAGAGCTACTAATAATGCAATTTGTGTTTAACTCATTTTATTTGTCATTTCATAGAGAAAAGCAAAGTTTAATTCAAAGGAATCAAAACTTTTGATAGTGGAAAAATTCACCTCAAATTGTTCATGATCACTTTTTAAAGGGATTTGAATTTCAAATCAATAGTCATTTTTTAGTTAGAGCTTTGACTTTGAGCCTCAATCAATGTAATAGAGCAATGGGTCAGCAAATTATTAGGAATCATTTGATAAGAATATTCTTTTGCGAAAAATTCAAATCAGTTGCTCTTAATTATTTAATTGAACAAAATTATGATTAAAACAATTAAATGAGTAATAAAATGTGATTTTGTTTTAAATGTTGAGCTCAGAGATAGTGTTTTATGACATGACTTTACTTTTATAAATTCAATCAAAATTCAAATCCATTTCAGTTGTGTTTTACTTTCCATTCTGTTCTTCAATTCAACAAAATGTTCAAAACTTTGATTTTGATTTCAGCTCTCAATGGACTCATATATGGTCTGAGACTCACTGATAAATCCTATACCCCTTGCAGTAAGAAAACTAAATTGATCTTTAAATTTGATACTTTCATACTAAAAGTCATTTTCAGGTGGAACGCCTAACACAGTAAATTCCATTGATGTAACTCCTTGCGATGCAGAGCCTTGTGCTTTCACAAGAGGAACTTCAGTCAATATTGTGGCCAAATTCACCCCAAGTATTGCTAAACTCCAAGAATTAAGCTTGATAAAAATGTATGATCAACATTTATGAATTTCAGAGGAAGCTTCAAACAACTGCAAGATTGAAATGGAAGCAAATTTAGGAGCCTGGGTTCCTATTGTCAGTGAATCTGTTTGCGGAGCATCCCTGACCTGTCCACTCACAGCCAACAGCGTCAATACCCTTGACTGGAGCACAACTATTGATAATGCTTTACCTGCTGTAAGTCAACCAAACATTCATTAGAATATTCCGAAACATTTGAATCATTGGGTTATTCTGATTGCAGGGACAGACACCCACCAAATGGAAACTTATTTGTGATAGCGGTGCCACTGAAACATTCTGTGCTGATGTATTGGTCAATGTTAACTAATTCATATCAAAATTAATAATACAATTAAGTGTTAAAAAACAAAATTTTACAGATATTTCTTTATCAACAAAACTTTAATTTAAATTTAAAACTTTGAAAATAAAAATAAAATTCTTTAAATGGCCTTGACCTAATTGACCTAAATTCACACAATTATCATGTTTCACTCATTGTAGTAGTCTAGCCTTAGTCTACCAAAATCATAAACAATTACAAATGTATTACAGAATACACTAAAGAGTTCAGAGTTTGAGTGAATGAGAGTTTCATTCAATGAATGAAAAGTTGTGAAACTCTTAGTAGTCCTTCAGTTGAAGGATATCCTAATCACATGTTTTTATCATTTGTTTACATTTGTTTAAAGTTTGTGTTTATCGCTGAATAGATTGTATTAAAATGTCTTCAAATATGTTTAAATTCGGTAAAAAATTTCCAAATTTATTCTTCAAATCAGTTATTAATTAAATTATTGTTTCAGATAATAAAGTATTGGAAAACATAAACATTAATACATATAATATAAAAGTCTTATCCGAAGACATCAAACAGCGATTCCACTCATTAAACGAAGAGACAAAGATTAGAGAACTATTGTTTGCCTTAAGAAGTATAGATCTGACAACACTTGCAGGCGATGACACCGAAGCAAATGTTGAGCGCCTCTGTTATAGAGCTATTCATCCCTTAAGATCTGATTTAACCAAACGCTTGAAAGCAAAAGGTTTGTTGACTGAAGATCTGACAACAGCTGCCGTTTGTGTCTACCCCTCCAGAGCTGCTGATTGTGTCAAAGCTTTTGACTTATTGAGTACCGTTTCCTCCGATAAAAGAGTTCCGATTGCATGTGTGGCCACAGGTTTTCCTTCGGGTCAGTACTCACTCGAGACTCGTCTCAAAGAAATCGAGTTTGCGGTCGAATCCGGCGCTCATGAGATCGATGTAGTAATCGACAGATCACTGGCTTTAAACGGACTCTGGGCTCAAATATATGACGAATTGAGGCAAATGAAAGATGTTTGTGACAAAAGTGGTGCTCATCTCAAAGTGATTATTAGTGCCGGAGAGTTGGGTTCACTCGACAATATCTACAAAGTATTCTATACTTCTTTTTGTCTTTAATTTTTCAATTTAAGATAATTTTGATTTAAGGCGAGTATGACTTCTATGCTGTCCGGCGCCCACTTTATCAAGACTTCCACCGGAAAGGAAACTATAAACGCAACGCTTCCAATAGGACTGGTTATGACCAGAGCTATCGCAGACTTTTATCACTTGACGGGAATCAAAGTTGGTTTCAAAGTGGCCGGTGGTCTCAAAACAGGACAGGACGCTATCGATTGGATCACTTTAATGAAGACGCAATTGGGTTCTGATTGGCTCAACAACAATCTGTTCCGAATCGGCGCCAGTTCTTTGCTGAATGACATCGAATCGAATTTGTTTTCTTTGGTTTATAAAAGACAACCAAAACATTATGAATTATCCCTTTAATTGTCTTTAATTTTATAGAATTTGCTAATAAAATGACAAAAGAGATACAATTTTTGATATAAATTGTAGTTTTATTTTTCAAATTTCAGAATTCTTTGAATAAATGGATAAAAGTTTTGTTTAAAAACTAATTTTATTTTATTTGAATTTTTTGCAATTCTTTAAGACTTCAGATCTGATGAAATAGCGAATCAAGGCATTCCTTACATCCAATTTGAGGACTTCCAGTCTTGAGATTCGGCTCAGAATATATGCCGTCTTTTTAGTCGCTTTGAGTCAAAAGTTTTGATTCTACAGATTCTGTAAATCGGATTGACTTTCAATATTTGTTATGTTGTTTATGAGTGACTCCTATATAAACTTCCAGCTGTTTAGAAATGAATTACTATTTGACTCAAAATCTGTTTATATTTAACTAATTGTCGATTAAAGTCGTAATCAGTTTTCAAATTAATTAAAAAAGATTTGATTTTTAGTCTTAAATTACATATCAATTGAGTGAAAGTGAAGACAAACATAAAAGTTGTCGAAATTGATCCGAAAAATATCCAAACATTTGACAAAAACAACAAAATATCAAAACATGTCTGCAATCGAAAGGAGTTCTCAATTAAACCACAATTCAGTTGATATTCAACAACTGTTTGACTATAATCGGTATGAATTGTCTCAATTAATGTCTTAATTGAATTTTAAATGATTTTTATATTAATTTGTCCACAGATTTGACAAACAGATGGATTTGATGTTATTTTTACTGTATTTTCCTTTGGGTTTATGTCTATTAATAATTCGGGTATTCATTGGTTTACACGCATTACTTGTGGCCAGTCTTATGCCTAAGAAGTCGTCAATCAGATGGTAAGCAATATTTGAGGCTATTTTCCTCTTCTACTGATGTTATCACTTGTTTGAGTCTTTCCTTGTATTCAAAACTCACTTTCAATTGATTTTGTCTTTTGTTTTGATTTTAGTTTTATTTTGCGGACAATGTGTTCGGTTCTGGGGATTGTCGTTAAGGAAGAGAACGCATCCATTGATATCAAATCGAAGACCAGAGTTATTATCAGTAATCACATCACAAACATCGATCACTTGGCGGTAGATCTGGTACTTCCATGTATTGTTCCGGGAGTTTGGGATTTACCCAAATATCTGAATTGGGGACTCGGTTTCCATGACTTCGGTGTTAAACAAGGAAGGGATGTACTCATTCAAAACGTCAAAATGCATTTAAACTCATCGGACGGTCCCATTCCTCTCCTATGCTATCCTGAAGGCGCGACTACTAACGGAAGGGTAGGTCTACTCAAGTTTGGCAGTTGGCTCTTCACTCTGGACTGTCAGATGCAACCCATTTATATCAGTGTATGGCGTCCGACACCCATCAGAATATCGCCCTCAGTGTTGGGCAGTCGCTGGTGGTCTGACCTCTTCTGGTTTCTTATCGTTCCGTTCACTGTCTTTACAATAAAGTAATGAAAACATTGTTTTTATCATTTATTTTGTCTTTAATTTGTTTTTCATTCGTTTTCTTCACTTTTTATTAGATATTTACCGATCGTTAAGAAGTCTGAAACCGAAACTCCAGAGGAGTTCGCAAAACGAGTGCAACAAATGATGGCAAACTCTGTGAATGTCTGTCCCACCAATTATACCGATACTGACAAAGTAGAGTTGGCGAAGAGGCTGTTCCACACTACCATTAATTCCATATCCCAATCACGTGACTCAAATAGAATACGGACACAAAATACTGTTCCGAATACATCTGTCTCTTCTGTGGTGACAGCCGTCCGGAGCAGAGGTTCCGCACAATTGGAGGAAATGGCGCGTAAAGTAAAAGAGGTATTACCTCAGGTTCCGATCGGTGTTATTCTCAAAGACATTAAAGTGACCACAAATATAGACGAAACAATAACTCGTCTATTGGACGGCACCGTCACATATGTGGCCGAACAGTTGTCCCAAACAAAAACTGAGAAGAAGTCCACTCCAGAGACGTCTTCGAACAGATCCTATATTTCGACGGAGAGTTCGAAACCTTTTTATTGCGGATCAAAAACGTTCGGAAAGAACGCCAACGAAAGAACCAAATCATATAAAGAGCGAAAGGAAGCCCTCATTGAGGAGGCGCGGCGTCGGTATATGGAAAAACACAGTATACTTAACACTGAGAACAGCCTATAATTGATTACAATATGTTTTTGTCAAACTTCGCGACCATTGCTATCATTGATAATGACTTAAGGATTAGAAAACCATTTCCTTTTGCTATTCTTCCTCTTCTTCTTAGTCTTAACGCTCAATGATTTCCACTCTTCTGTAAATTGTTTCGATATTTAGTATAAAATCTAAAATTTGTTTTAATTTTATTTATTCTGAGTTTTATTTCGATTAAACAATTATTTCATTCGATTCTTAACTTTCTTTTTATCAAATTTAGTGATAAAATGAGTTTAATATTGTTTTTCTTAATTATTATAAAAACAAATAAATAAATTATTTATATGTTCTTTCAATTCACTGTGTATTTGTGTGAGGAGAGAGAGAGAGAGAGAGAGAGAGAGAGAGAGAGAGAGAGAGAG
>JAQIXD010002021.1:0-11955 GCA_034699985.1 Minunthozetes semirufus | reverse complement strand
ACGTCATTTGTTAGCGAATGGTTGTCCCTAACATTTACGGTCTTCACCGGAGATTCACAAGTGTTGAGGAGTGTCCCCAAAGATATGTCACAACTCTCTCCATTCAACCACTGCTGTTCAGGTGGTAAAAGAGGTGACAACTTTTGACGCTCTATTGGAGGACTGGCCAACGATGACGACTGTGAGACAGACGACGGTAAAGTAGGATCAGTATTAAGGCTGCGCTCATTTGAATTGTTGTTTGACTCAGTGTTGAGTCTCTCAAAAGGCCTCTTTTCTAAGGAATAGTTTGTAAGACCAGAACACGAGTTATCACTGAATGGCGGCTCCGGTAATGAGATTTCCAAAAGTGAACTCATGTGTGGATTCGATATCAATTTCTCTGTCGAGTCTTCGGTATTATTAGTAATAACTTCATTGTGTTTCTCCAAAATCTCTGCATTCAAACCAATTGATAGAATACTTGTGCTCTTTTTGGTCGGATTGTCATTAGATTTGATAACATTAATATCGGAATCATTTTTGTCGTCACTTTTGGACGTATTTTTCGTTTCGAATATCGAAACTGTTTTAGAGTTCAGAATCGATGACGACTTCTGCACAGAATATGAGTCCAGCGTTTGCTTTAAAGTCTGAGCTGAAGTCGAGCCGAGAGATGAACTGATTATGGGAACAGTCGTTGAAGAGATCGGTTCGATTTGAATGACCGGTATATTCGATGAATGAATTTTGTTTATGAGTCGATCCACGACTAATGACTGACTGTTTGCGTGACTCAAAGTTTTGTCCCCTTTTTGTGGTAAAACGACATCAAATGAGTCACTCTTTGAATGGCTTTTAATTGATTGTCGAAATTCGTTGGCATTGATTGCAGTCATGTTTACGACGGGAAGGCTTTGATTCAAAACCGTTGCGTTTGACGTAACGGTACTCATAGTGTTTATGCGTATCGGATGTGCTGATGGTATCACATAAATGGGTTGCGGGGAGGGGACAGTCACTGCTGAAGCTGATGATACTATGTTTGGCGGACTTCCCCGCGGCAGTAATGGCTTATTCTGTCCGAAAACTGGTTTAGGAGTTGGTCTCCGCTGACGTCGAGTATACTTATTGGACTGTAACTGACGGAGAGCCTCCTGAATAAGTGCCGGATCACCACAAATGTTACGACTTTTTGTTTTGTTAACAGCTTTAGGGGCCGGAGATTTCGGAACAATAAAGTTATGCCCTATTTTTTGTTCGCTATCAGTAATTGCGTTCACTTTTTGGGTATTACTCTCTTGTTGTTTGGATCCGTCGCTACTGTTGTTGTCATTAAATATTGTATTTGAGATCACATTTGACAGCAATTGTGATGAGTTGTCCACCGGAGTAGTCATTAACATTTGGGAAGGAAGCGGAGCCGGAGTCGGTTTAATTCGCTTTTTCTTCTGAGTTTGAGAGTTGGAAGTATTGGTCGGTCTCTTCAGGGACTGGAGGGACACATTGGCCGCCAATAATAACTTATATAACAGATCTTTGTCTTTAGTAAACTCAACACAAGGGACCGGACTTTTCTTCTCTTCGTTTTTATGGCTGACATCCATCTCTTCAGTGGAAGTGAGAGCAATCTCTTCAGCTTCTGGAGAGGTGTTCTCTACATTTTGTAAAATAGGTTCCCAAACATATTCGAGAAGAATCTTTTTAGGGCACCGGAAGAGTAGGTAAAGTTCTCCAATAGTGACAGAACCGCATTCTTTTAGAGACCATCCTTTTCGTGCTCTTTCGGCGCTCAACTGAAACGTTTGATTTTCAGAACTTTCGTTTGGATTCGTTATCTTCTTCTCTTCATTATCTTCTTCAACGTCATTGTTATCTCGATCGACGTCACCCCCACTCAACCATTGAGCGAGAGTTGCATTCGCAGGCGGTTCCGGAAGACTTAAGTGAACATTTGTCTCAGGAGAGGGCAAATCTTCTCTCTCCTCCTCCTCATCCTTATTCTGTTCGTCATCTTCTTTGTCGTCCTCTTCATCTGTTGCGTGTATTTCTTCATTCATTTCATTCATTTTCTCTAACATTCGTAATAAAGTTAGAGAACGTTCCGCTTCACCGATAGGCTCGTCCTCATCGGACTTACACTCGCTTTCAAAAGATTTATTTAAAAGAGTTTCGCTTTTATTCTCATTTTTATCGCAATTAATGTCTTCATTGACCACAGAATTGTGCTCTTCATTAGACTTCAAATTGGTTTCCGGTGGCTCTGGATTCAAGTCTTTGTCTTTTGATTTATTCGTTTTTGACTTTTTAGAACTTCCTTTAAGTTCGTCGTTATATAAGGTCTTCAGATATGCGGTTAAACTCAAATCCATTTGTGAATTAAACATCGATTTATTCAATGAAACGTTGTTTAGATCACCGCTAGAGTGAGGCCTAACTCTCAAACATCGGTTATCTGTTTGGCAGTTATTAGGCAAAGAAGTGCCCAAAAGTGTCTGACATTCGGCGTCTTTTATTCGTTGGGAATTCCAACGCTTTTCCAGATATTCAACTAAATTTGATAATCGTTTTTGAAGCGATAGTTTAGTCCTCACTCTTGGGTTTTGGGACAGTGAGTGAACTCTGAGCCACGACTCGTTGTCTGCCGGATGTAATTCAATTGACACCTCTTTCGGGAGATTTAGTAAATTCTGTGTATTATTTGTTTTCGTGTTTTCAGAGACTGAATAATAAAACAATATTTTAATCATAAATCAGAGGAATGACTGAACAACAGATTATTTACCATTAATTTTGTGGATTTTCTTTAATGCTTTACAAATGGGTGTCTTTACTCTAACACTCTTTCCCTTGACTTTGAAAGTGGTGTGCCTTCAGATATCAATCAAATCATTAGATATGAATCAATTAAACTCAAGAAATACCCGAAATTAATCAATTGTTGCAAATGATGTCCCAATTTATTGTCGAACTTCGACCCAAACTTCTTCCATATTTCGCCATAATTGACGAGACCATAGATTTCTTGAATATTCTTATCGACAACTGTTTGATCAGAAAAAGTAGATTAGAAGATAACTCTTGTTTTTGAGATAATGTTTGAGACAACAATCAATACCTTCATTAATGATCAAAGAGTTTGCAATTTTATGCCACATTCTGTAGTAGTAGTGGCGGACCTGTTCGTAGTTCTTAATCATATCCTGAGGAATACCTTTCTTCTCACTTCTTTGGGCTATATATGACTGAATCTTAGGGAAGTCCTTTCCGTGCTATCAATGGATGATTGAAATATAAATATTTGTCATTTGATTCAAATTAAGAATACTTCAGAAATAGCTTCAAAGAAGCACTTCGTGTCCTCATTAGTCCACATCTGTATCTTTCTCAATGACTTTCCTCCCTTAGAACCGGTGTTCTTCTGATTGGAAGTGTCATCACTTTTATTAAGTTTAGTGACAATAGTTTTGTCTGAATCACAATTCGTCACATTTTGTGCCAAATTATTCTTATTTATGGATTTGTCTGTCAATAGACAAGAGATAAGACATGAGAAAAGGTATAAACTATTGAAAACCTAATCATTTTATTACCAATTTTTTTGAGTGAATTGTTTGGAGTGTTTGTAGTAATCGATGACTCCATTGATCTTTGAATTGGTTTTGAAATACGATTAGATTTTCGCCGAAGTTTTGGATTATTGTCATCCAAAGTGGGCGATAGCTTCTGACCATTAATTCGCTCATTCGTATCGTTCGCCACAACTGTCTCCTTCGCACTGGTCTTCACGTGAGAGTCGTTTATTGACATTTGACTATCAATTGTCATGTGATTCATATCCGACTCCTTTTGCTGTTGTTTTTCATCCAAATTGATGATCGACTTCAGCTCTTCAGGAGTTTGTCGTTTCTGACAATCAATAGCCAAATCCAAATCATTTTCAATGCTATAAAATGCGGAAAAAGTGGTCAAAAATAGTGATAAATAAGAAGTGAACAAAGTTTTTAAAACGAAAAATGGCGTCAAAAACACAAAACATTAAATGTTTTTAAATAAAATTGTTTTGAAAATCAATTTCTTAGAGAAAACTCACCCAAAAGCGGACCAATTGTTAAGACTCTCCGATCTCTTTCTTTTTGGCATTTTATTAGACATTTTGTCCACTAATTTGATTCAAGTAATCATTGTTTTGGTTTTGAAATCAGTGTTAAAATTGAGTGACGTTTTGCTGTTTGTGTTTATAATAGGAAAACACAAAACATTTCTCTTGTCTTCAAAAGCAGTCATACATTGAATACAATATTCAGTGAATGCACTCAAACCAGACATCAATTCTCATCGAAAACTCTCTCAGTTTGAGAGAAAAAAAACTTAACGCTATCTATACTCTAAATTCTTAGAATTTTCTCGAAACGATCTTGATGATTCTTTTTCAAATAAATATCTTCTTCAACCATAAAGTGTCGACATATTTTTAAATTAGAATTTTTACTTAAACACAAACTATTATCAAATTATTATTAAATTAAGACAAATATTTAGACCAAGTTTTTGCAAACTTATCTATCGATTCAAAGAATATTCAGAGAAACAGTTTCTATCACTCTTTTAGTTTATAAAGTGGTGGTTATATTTCACTAACAAAAAGTGTAGCAATAATATTAACATTGAATTTTATGAATCATCAAACAATATATCCGTTTAGCAACAAAACACAATTACTTATAATTTTCTAAACATTTATAATGAAATAATAATTAGTTTTAGTTATAATATAGAATATCACACAATATATCAATTGATTTTCAATTATATATTAAAATTTAATTCATTTTTGTCAAAGAATTTTCTTTTAGAGAAAAACATTTAATAAACGAGCATACAATACATACAATACATACAATTTATATTATTTAAATTCATATTTAAGCACATTTATAATTAAAATGAGCTAGTTCATCATCAAGATAAGATAAATTAATGAGCTCTTGTTATATCAATACAAGATATGTTGAATCAATATTATTCAGATTTATATTTAACAGTTTTGAACTCAATATTCAAAGTATCAAGGCAATATAATGAGCACACATTTAAGTTTTTACTTTATTATTCACTTTATTATTTTACTTTATCGTCAGCAAAATGAGCTTATACAAACCAATTAATTTGAGTTTTCAACAAAAGAATAATTGTCTTTTTAATAATAAAAGTTTAAATCAGCAAAGATTAAAAAATTTTAGGTAAAAAGAGACTTATTTTATGGAAAAAATCAGACAAAAATTCGATTTAAGTTTACTCATTCATTAAATAATTACTTGAATAATTCAAAATGACTTATTATTTAGGAATATTCTCTTTCTAAATTGAGATGGATTTTGTCAATTTATTACACTATTTTTTAATTGCAGGAACCATTTAATTAACTCTATATCACTTAAGTTTAAACTTAGCTAGCTCATTTATTTTAATTACATAATAGATGAAATTTTGAGACAAATTAAAGGCGATTAAAAGTTAGAAAAATTACATTTATTATAATTTGTGACTTTAGGAAAAGTGTGGCCTTATTTTAACATTGATTAAAAGTGGTTTCCTTATTAAAAGTGTTCACAATTTCTACTAGTTATAAGAAATCAATTACTCCTCTTTCTAAAAATATCCATCATACTATTTACATGTAGTTTTGAAATAAAATTGAATTCGAGTTAACCTGGATCAAAATACTCAGTTTAAATAAATGCTTCCCTATAGTAACATAAAATAATTAAATGAATGTAATAGTAAAATGTATTCTTTAATCTTTTCAAAGAGAGTTAAGTTGGATAATCATAAATATGTTCTCTAAAACTTCATTTTTGAGAATATAAATATAGAAAGAACCTGATCAGTGATGACAAATGAAACTTTTGCGGACCCGGACTTTGAGATTAAAAATGTGTAATAAATTGTATGTTTGTGTGACTTATATTTCCTTTCTTTTCATTTCCAGAATAAGGGAAAATTTAACAAAAATTTTATGGTTTGACCCTTTCTTCCCATATTTCAAAACTCAATTATCAATTGAATCATATTAATAGTTGTAATCAATCATTTAAACTCTAATCAGTTAATTTGAATGTAAATTTCCAAAACAAATACTTGCGTAAGAACTTTCAGTTCTTGAGTGTCGGCCTCTTCTCAAAGGCATTTGAAATGATATTATTTTTGTGAATCGATTCAATGAAAAAATAGCGCATATATTGAAACAAATTGAATAAATAGTGGCATTAAATGGCATTAAATGATGAGTTGTTTCTATTATTTCCAAAATAACTTAAATCTTAGGAAAAAAGTCACTTTTTTATGTCAAACAAATGAAACAACTTTTAGAAGAACATTCGAAAAATTGTATCTCAATCACGTATAGAAAGAGATTTTGTGGTATCACCTAAATGATGGTTTCGTCCGATATCACTGACAATATTAAACTCATTCATTAGGAAAGTAACTTCAAGTGGCGGTTATATTACAGAATATACTTTTGCATAACTTTTGATTAGAATTTTTCAGAACTCTTTCGAGACTTTCCTATAGTTTCTTATATTATTTGTTTGTAATATTAATATCTTTCGAAAACATATTTTGATAAATAAATTAATATTTTTTTGTTTTGTTTGTTAAGTGAATATTTCATTTTTATAGTTAATTTGCAAATTTATCAATTTGTCATCAGGTGTTACCAAATTCATAATTCACTTTATTTAGAAAACGGACAAAAAAAAACTCTGGACTACACTATACTGTATAATTGAAAAATGATATGACGTCTAAAAAATTGTATATTTTTGTCAGTTTTTTCGAAAAAAGTGGTGAAAATCACGGGTGAAATCACGAACCTTTGAAAGCCATGAATTGAAAGACCTGATTATAGGTATACTCCACTCCTCTAATAATAATTATTAGAACTCTGGTGTGAATCAAAAAATCTGATATCAGATATCAATACGAATACGTTTTTCCAATTGATTGAACTCAAGTTTCAACTGACATATCGATAGCAATGACAACAAAATCAGATAATCAGAGGAAATGACAATTTGTGGCTATTTTTCAGCATTGAATTGAATTTATTATTAATTTGTTTATATTCTGACCTAACGTTTCATTACTTTTCTATACAGAGAAATACAGTTTTAATTAAACTTATTATATATAAAGCAATGATTAAATAAAGAGCACACAAAAGGAATGCTTTGTTTTTTGTTTGTTTAAAACAATTGATTGATTATATGCTTATCATTAAAAGTGAATATAAATAATTGGTTTTTTTGTTTCAATGAATACTTAGTTTCGATAATAGAAAACACACTAAAAATCGGCAAAAATTGGAAATAAATCGCTTAAACTTCGGATTAATTAATAGGAAATCATAACAAATATATTGAAGACATTTAAAAATATCGGTAGAAATGAGTAAAACAATGAAAACAATTGACACAAAAGTAATAATAAATTAAACTAATTATAAGAATATAACGTATTTTCAGTAAATAGTAATCAGAGAAGTCATACAAGTCTTAGATTTAGTTATTTTATACAATCAATGAATGAGTACTTCATATGTATTATACAATCGACAGATATTTTAGGTTTTGTTTTGAAACAATTTTTTGAATAATTTGTTTGCCTTTTATTCTACACTCAAATTGAAGTTAATATAACTTTTGTATTGAATTTTGACTAAATTTTAGTACAATTTTGTGGAAATAACTCTTAAATAGAATTAAAATCGAATTTAGATTTCACTGAAATAATAACCAAATCGAGTGTTTCTTAACCAATGATTGCAATCAAATCAGACGTCTGTCACAAATATAATACAATTTGAATGAAAAGCGCCGATCATTTCATTTGATAATTAAACGACAATTAAGTGCTTCTAAACGTTGTATAAAATAAAACACTGAAAATCACTTTTGCCGTTGTATTCAAAGACCATTTGTTTAATCAAATTAAGAAATATTTATAATTATATTTATATTTATATTATTTATATAATAATGTCTTTTGTCTCAATTTTATCGCTATTTCTCTTAAAACGATAAAACAATTATTAATTGGATTCTTCGCGATCTTTAGTGTATTCCTAATGTCGTTATTATTATTAATTATTATTAGTTATTAATTATCAATAGTTTTAATATCGAAGACAATTCACTGTTTACTGGTCTGACCCGACGGAGGGTTTTGTTTGAGCTGTAAAAGTATTGATCGCATTCTAGAGGTATCCTTTGTATTACGGGTTGACTTCGGGTTGAAATCACACATTTTGGCGATTTTCTCCCACTCTTGTCCCGCGACTTCTGTGTCCCGTTCGGCCACCCATTCCTTTTCAGCGTTTCTTAAGAGAACAAAACAATTAAAATCTATTGCAAGACATAAATACATCAAAAATCAATACAAAACAAATCAATTAAAGACTAAATTCAAACTTAAATTCTACTATTAGTGAAAGGGGTGGATATAAGGTTAAAGAGAATGGTCTTACTTGCAGGCCTCCCTGTGCCGCAAAAGTTTGGAAAATTAATCAATTCGTATAATAATTAGATTTGTTATCAAAAGATAGATTTGTGTCAAAAGTTATGTGCAATTAATCACTCATTTAATGTGTTTTTTTGTGTCATTTAATCGTTATTTTAATAAATGTATTAAAAAAGAGTCATTTCTTTACCTATTATTTAGTTTAGATTTTTCCAACTGTTCCGCATATCGCGCATACCATTCTTCGAGTTCGTGTTTTGCGGTTTCTTTAAGCTCTTCTTTCCTCCGACTCTCTTCTCTGTCCTTCTCTTCTAGCAATTTGTTCTGTTCTTCTCTCCATTTCCTAATCTTTTCGGGTTCTTCTTTCATCTGTTCTTCTCTCATCTCTTCTTTGATTTTATCTGAAGATTGCGATGAATTGATTGCATTCATATTTCTTATATCATTGTCGAGGGCGTCGTCGTCACCATTGGACAGACCGTTGGGACCATTCATTTCATTTGAAAACTATCAGAAAATTGAAAAAAATAAGACAAATAATTATCTGTTTGTTAACCAAACAAAATGCAAAAAGTGGTAAAAAGAGGCAAAAAGTGGGACAAAAACCTCATTTGTTTCTCCGTTTTCATAATTGCCATTAATTTCTGCGAAAATAACAAAACGTTTATTAGTTTTTGTTTAAAATCAAATGAATTACTCATAAAATACTTTGTGATATATCCTTAGGATTTGTGGGAAAATCAAAGTCGTCTTCGAGTTCTCCCAAAGCGTTCTGTTCTCGGGCTAAGAACTCTGCCGCCGGATCTTCGGTGTTGGCAACTGATTCGAATGCTTCGAAGTCTGACATCATTTCCAGCAATTAATTTGATTTATTAAAAAAGATGTCGTTTTTTAAACGAAAGAGATTTCACTAAAGATCTGATTTTTGCGAACAATTTGTTGACCAAAAAAATCTTCTCTCAAATTGACGTCAAATAGGATTTGGGCGAAGAAATAGACAAAAATAATGTGTATTTAAAAGCAAACGATTCGTTGATTGAATCAATAAATGGGTTGTCTTTTAAAGTGTGTTAATTGGGTTTAAAAACTAAAACGATTTGTAATTTTTGAGATACAATTGTGAGACAAAACTGATGTCAAATAAAAGTATTGCAAATGAGTTGTGAATATTGTTATCAATGGAGGCGTCGACGAGACGGAAGTTGTTGTACTATTACTTTGCCGTCACGTGACTCATATCTCACTGCCATTACTGCCCAACACTTGACGTCACTTCCAGTCAACAAAACTATTCAAAGTGTCTCTCATTTCAAAACATATCATATGTTTTGTGTATTTCATCCGAAAAACTTAATTTTTAAATCATTTTTGTTTTTGTTTAACAAAACTAAATATAAAACTATTTTTAATCGGAATTTAGTTTATCATAAAACCTGTCGATTCATTTGATTCATTATTAAGAGGTCTTTGAGAGGTCTAACCCTTTATTTAAATTATTTGAAGTCATTTATTAAACTTATGTCAGAATTTGTTTATCATTTTCTCAGACAGTTATGTAATCATTGAATAGATTTTTGTTTTGATTTTTGAACTTTAAATTCAATTAAACTAATTATAGGATTAAAAGATTAGTTGAATCGAGCGATAAATTATTACTTTATTCCGTTAATGCAGTAATTGATGGGATTTTAAAAGTTGTTTTATGTTATCACTGATCAGTTTTAATTAGTTTTAACCGACATTATGTCAATCAATGCAAATAATGTGATGAATGTATTCAAAGGTAAAAATTCTTTGAAAATTTGTCCAATTTTTTGATTGAAATTAATTTTCAAAACTGATTGTAGTCTCGGATGAGATAATGAATCGTCTCTTTAACCACAAGCCATTCATTTTCGGTGAAATTCGATTTATTGTCAAAGAATTTGAACAAATTAGAGGCGAATCCGATTTGAATCAATTGATGGATACTTACAAACGATTTACGGATTTTAAAGAAACAAAAATGGATTTTGCGGTCGATTTATGTCAACAATTCAATGAAAGACTCAACGGATCCATCGATTCCGTCGATAAACTGATGAAAGAGATCCTTATCTTAGAATCAGAGCAAACTATTCTCAGAGACAATGTTTTAAAGAATAAAAGAGAGGAAAGAAATGAGCAAATGATTGGTTTAATTGAAGAATCAAAAGAAAAGATCTCTCAAATCGATAAACAATTTGAAGAAAAAGAAAACAATTTAAGACTTTTTTACAAAGACTTGGAATCAAAGCTCAAAATAACTTAAAACTCAAACTTTTTTAAACTGAATTTGAATTCAAAAATTTTTTTTAATAAGATTTCCAATCATTAAAACAGTCTTTTATTTATTACCGTTTATTACATTTACTATCAATTAATGATTATTTGTTTTTCAATCGTTTCGTTTCAAAAAAGGGTTTATTATTTATATTCCAATTTTATTTGAATTTTTTATCGAAAATATAATTAAATCTAATTTTAAAATAATTTAGAGTCAAATATAACTGAATTGAATTAAATTCTGTCAAAAGGAGTCAAACGACTGGAGAACTGATTAGAAATAATTATTATTTCATTTGAAAAGATGTGATCTTTTATTGCGATTATAAACCAAATGATTTCCTATTCTATAAAAAGTTTGAATTAAATTAAAGGATAAAAAAACTGATTTCAAATAAATTGTGTCATAAGTTGTCGTTAGAGTTGACTTATCGACTATTGGATCGACTGTTGGTCTTATTTCGTGTTTTTTTTTTGGTTAACTAATTATTATTATAATTATTATTCAATTCAACAAAAAATTCAGTGCTTTTCGGTTCCAATGGTTTTGAGAGGATTTCCATTAAATCTGACAAAAAATTGGAAAAAAAATATTTGGTTTTGTTTAGTGATCTTTGTTTGTGATCTCTTGTGGTTCATCTGAGAGGTCACTAATACATAATAGGACTCAGAATTTAAAACTGGATTTTCATTCATTGAATAACAAAAAATATTGCGTTTATACGGAGCGCACAGGTATTGACCCGTTCCGGGTTTGGCTCATATTCATAGAGTAGTCTATCAACAGTAGGGTTCGCGTTGTTTATAAAAAGATGAGATAATGTGCTACAAAACATCTTATCCTTCAGTAAAACTAAAAGTTTTCAAAGAATGAAAAAAGTTTTGTTGCAAATGAAGTCATTGGACTCAAACTCAAAGGACTCAAACCTATTGCAAAATGCGTTTAAAATATTTAAGATAAAGCCATTCATCAGTTCATAGCTTTACTTAAACGTTAAAAAAAACTTTTAGATTTTAAACTGAAAGTCATTTAATACTTAAGGAATGCCTTGAGTTAAACAAATCCACTCAAAGCAGAAATATTTTTGCTTTGAGTCACTTCTTGTGAGGGTTTTTGTGCGAAAAGTGTTACACAAACAGAGATATTAA
>JAQIXD010002020.1:0-11968 GCA_034699985.1 Minunthozetes semirufus | reverse complement strand
TTTCGGACAGCCCCCAAGTTTGGGGGTAATGCCGATACCCATTGAAAGTGTCAAAAAGATTATTTATCTATCCTCTGTTCATTACTTTCTTATCCACGATTTGTTCGCTAACAAAAAGAGTAAACAATTTATAGCTTTGTTTTGACTTTCGATAAAAAATTAATGGTTTTCTTCAATCAATTTGATTGAATTCATTCATTCAAAATACTTCAGACCATTCCGTTTGCCATCGATTCTACATATAATAGAATATTCAATGAAAAACAGAATATTTTCCACTCTTTGTCTTTGGTTATTATCAATCAATCAATCAAATGATAGAATGATTTTGTGTCTAATCTCTAATGTCTTACTTAATAACAAATGGTTTAAAATATTCGAAAAAAATAGTAGAGAAGTAAAGAGACTTTATTTGTATTTTAAATAAATATTTTGTGAGAAAACGGCAATAATTTTGAGCACAAATTCACCACATATTAAAAATCTGAAAAACTACTATCGGTTAGCATTAAATAATCTATCAAATCGAAGCTCATTTTATCCACTTTTCAATTCTCTGAGAATTTCAAACTTATTCCACACATATTCGTCTATTTGTGCAATATTTATATCAATATTTATATCAATATTTATCAGAAAAATGGTCTTATTTTACATAATTTTGAGTAAATGATAGTTAAAAACTGTTCTATGGGACAGCCCTTTGCGTACTTCTCAAAACATTGTAATAATAAATAATGAGTTTTATTACAAATGATTTAAAGTCATATAAAGTAAATGCGAATCCAAGTAATAAATTGAGAATTATTTTTCAATCGAAGGGATATTCCTTATTATGTGAACCAATTTGTTTAATTTGTTTTATACAACAACTCCTTTGCCTTAAAATCATTTAAAGTCATTTTGTGAGACGTGAGCCCCTATGAGAGGCATATTTTCATTGGTAGTCAAACTACTACTTTCCTGAACTTTTGGTTCATCTTTTTCTTTAGAAACACTATCTCTACGATCACTTATTGTTATATCACTCATGAGTTCCACTTTCTCTTCTCGTATTATCTTTTTGTCTTCAGTTTCATCGCAATCACTGCATTCAATGTCTCTATTTGTTTGGTATAACTCAAAAGCTGTGGAACGCCTTTTGTTCAGAACAGAGTCCGACAACTGATGATTAATTGCTTCACAAGAATTAGAAGCCAATCGACTCATATTGTCGGCCGATCTGTAATACGAACGGCTTTTCTTTGCGTTCAAATCCTTTTGTTTTTTGGTATTTGTATTGATATTTGTTTGACCGGAGAGTGACCTCAGAAGTGACGGCAAGTTTTTAATCGATAACTTCTTGAGTGAGTTCTCCGATAAAACTTTGCGTGTTTTTTGTCGAGTCTTTTCAGTGGACCCGAAGTCTGTCATACTATGAGTTTTAGTGATATTATCGGGACTGACATCCAATCTGTTGGGATCTTTCAGTGTTTCACCGCTATAATGAATGGTAGTCTGTCCGCTATGACTCGAAGAGGTTCGACTTTGGATAAGACCATCAAAATCGTCAAACGACTTGTCTGTGACGGGAGTCAAGGGTGCGATTTCTATTGATGGCTGAGTTTTGAATCTTTTGGCTTCAGTTTCTGTCAGACGAAAGACATTTGAATTGAATGACAAAAATATTGATTGTATTCATACAAACCCTGAGATGTGGTACTGTCTTGAAGTGATGTCTCTGCTGTGTCTCTACTCTGTGTACTGGAATCGAGTTTATTGGACTCCGACGACACGATCAGAGGTTCTGGTCCTTCACTGCTGTCATCCTGAGAGGCTTCGGCTAATCTATTGTAAAAACAGGTGAACTTTTCTTCGAGTTCTTTATTTTTGAATTTCTTTGGTGAAAGTGTCTGCTGTTGAGTGCAGTCCTTTTTGTTGGCGCAATTATGACACAAATAACCGGATGTATCCAAACGACTTGGGGGTGATTTCTGTGGTTTTGTGTCATCAATTGCTGTCTGTCTATTGAGTTGAGATTTTGTAATCAACTCATGTTTCTGAATACCAGAAGTACCGGCACCACTACTGCTGCTACTTGTTGTCGGTTTACTCGAAGATTCGCTACTAAATGAAGAGCGAGAGATCCGACTCGTGTAAGTTGACGTCGAGTTCGAGTCCTGACGAGAATACGATACATTTGAATCTTGTGATGTCTGCTGAAAAACCAAAACCTGTTTAAAATAGTTGTTAGTTGAGAAACAACTTACTTTTCGGGACACATTCCAAGAATTTCTTCGACCACGAATTGATTGAGGATTTGGTTGACGTGATCCAGCATTTCTATTAGTTTTGTCGATATTCTTAAGAGGAATATTTGGATTACGCCATGAATCAGATCGCGATGAGAAGTTGTCACTCGAAATACTGGCCGCTCTGCCAACCATTCTCTCGATATTCTTCTGATTTTGAGAGCTTTGGTTTGTATTCTCATTATTTGATTTCTGCAAATCATTTCTTTTTCTGAAATTAAACCAAAAGATTGCTCTTTGTCTCCAACTTAATGATGGCTTAACTGCTGATATGAGTCGAACTTCTTCTATAGAAACCTAACAGAAGAACCAAAACATTGAAACTAATAATCCTTAAAATTGATTTTTACCTTTGGTTTACGAATACCGCACTGACAGACCAATTGTGGCAAATGATCGCTACCTGTGCTCTTTCGTTCAATTGCTGAGTTGGAAACGGCTGGTGTGTGTCGGTTGGAAAAGTTAGAGGAATGCCTGCATCGACCAATACCTCGGGTGACTCTCGACTCTTCAATACGTTTACATAAGAGGACGCAATCCTTCTTGAATTGTTTGGTGAAAATTGCGTATAAGAATGGATTCGCACAGGAATTCAGCGGAAGAACGAATATTGTAAACACTTTTGCCTCTTCTAAAGAGATGAGGTGCAGACCCGACACAGCCGTCAGAGAAAAGAAAGCAATCGGAGCCCAACAGAGAAAGTCTGTGAACACTAAAAGAGCCATTCGTTTAGCGATTCGCGAGTCGTTTGAATTCCAGGCCTATAATAACCTTATGTTTAGTTAAATCCATAATAAGAAGTGAATTATATATGAATTACTTGAGATCCTCTGATCGCACAATACATTCGCAGATAACAACCCATAAGGACGAGGAATGCGACGCCATTTATCAGAATTAGAAACACAACATAAGTCAGAGACCAAATCGAGTCCTCGACTTCGAAAGGCAGACAAACAGCAAATTTCCGGTAATCACTAATTCCTATGAGTGGTAGGACTGCCATACATATCGCAAATGTCCATCCGATTGACATTATATATGAGGCGTGTCTTAGAGATAATCTTTTGTTGAGATGCATGGCGTGAGTGATGGCATAATTGCGTTCCATTGTTATCACTGCCAAAGTATAGACCGATAATTCACTACTGAATACACCAAAAAATCCTGCCATTTGACAGCCCCACGATGTCTGCCATCGAATGGCATAAACTTTGAACTCTCCGAGTGTTGAGGCGTCAACGATAGCCAAAACTCCGAGATATACCCCCATAAAGAAGTCAGCGATGGCTAAATTGCAAACCAGAAATCTGGGAACATCTATCTTACTTCTCCCAAATATGAGAACCACAACAACTACACCATTGCCAAGAAGTGCCAATAAAAACACGATCCAAACACCACATCTGAGAGTCCACCAGTCAAATAGGTCTTTGCACGGCATAAATGGACCTAAAAATTAATTTCAATATTTAATAAATTTGAAAGAATTGAGTTCAGGTTAAGCACAGACCCGGTTGTGGTAAACATTGTATTTGAAAACTATTATAAAGACTTTCGTCTGCATTTGGATTCGGTTTATAGTCTTCAAAATATTGTTCCGCATATTCGGCGATATTATCGGGAATGACATAATCGCGACCGAAATTTTTCCACAACTGATTAGCGAATTCTTCGAATTTGGTCGAAAAGTTGAGATATCCGGGCCATACATCCGTCAAATTAGTATTCCACGCGTCCTCTTTGTCCAACCAAACGATTGATTCTTCAAGTGATTTGGGATTTGTTGTCGGAGTGTGTGTTCTTCCGATGTATGCGCAGCAGTGATAGGCATAAGAGAGGGCTAATGTATGTACTTTCGGGAAAGTCTCCACCGGAGGAAACTCTTTAAGATTTGGATTACCATAGACTTTGATTTCGGTTAAGTTCTGCAGACCTTCAGTAGGAAGGGTTGAGAACCTATTGTCGCCTAAATTTCTGTAACGATTGAAAGCAAACAGATGTCAGACCAAAGTATTTCAGACGGAAATAAGACTCACAAATCTTTAAGTGAAAAGAGTGGTACGAAAGCCTTTTCATTAATAGTTGTGATCCGATTCCGCACTAAATTCAAAACCTTTAAACTCGAAAGACCTGAGAATGCATTTTGAGGAATGTCTGTTATCAAGTTATGTCCCATAAATAAGTCGATGAGTTTTGTCTGATTAATAAAATTTGGTTGACTTCCAAAAGTCTTGATATGATTGTAACTGAAGTCTCTGTTTTTGATTCACAATAGAAAACAATTAAAACAAATGCTTACAAATAAAAGTGATATTAAACTCACAGTAGTTTGAGTTCGTGACAACCGTTCAGTTTTGGCAAAGAATTGATTTTATTTGATTTAACGATTCTGTCAACAAAAATATCAAATCAATAATTATTTTCCAACAAATAATAAGCTCTTCATTATTTACAGGCTCTTTAAATGAGGAGTTTGTTGGCAAAGTGATGAGGGAATGTTCATCAACTCTCCCCTATCTATTTTCAAGTGTTCCAGAGTTGTGGTGCCCGTAAAGTTTGGCAATACTTTCAGTTTCACTTCGGATAGAGTTCTGAAAAAATGAGTGATAAATGGATTTTAAGTTGAAATGAAAAATTGAAAAAATTTGAAGCATTAGAAGTAAGATATTATTGTTATTGTAGTCAAGTATTCAATAATAACTGAAACTCAGTGTAGAGTTCGGTATAAAAAAATTCTTCATTCATTTGAACACATTTTCAGTCGACAAGAGATAAATTATTCTTCAAGAGAGTGATGTTTCATAGACTCAGAAAATACAATGAAATGTTGTTAATGATGTGTTCTTCCGATAGTTGCACCGTTGGGGCGGAATTTCAAAGGGATTTGTGGAGAACCGATTTATAAATTCAATGGTCACATAAGAGATACTTTGAGAATAATGGATATTATTTCTATTTCTGGTTTTTGTCAGCCATTCATAAGGACTGTCATTTGTGACATACTATAGGAGTATTGGAAAGATATCAAAGTTTAGTTTAAGAAGTTGTCATTCTTTCAAAATCACTGATGACTTCGATGACTGAAATACTTCTCCGCAAAAAAAAATTAAGAACAAATCCATTGATGCAAAGCGTCGACAGACTTAACGATTAGATTTCATCGAAGATTTCAAACAGCGATAAGTTTTTACTCAATAAGTAATTGAATGCATTAAATCGGAGGATGACCTAAATATCCGCACCCTTTCAATAAAAATACTGAGAGTTACTTACAGTGTCTTCAGATACGACAAATTGATGAATGCATTACTGGCCACCTCTTCCAATGGATTTCCTTTGATCACAATTATTGTCAAATATGAGTAGTTTCTGAACGAATCTTCCGATAAATATTTGATTTGATTGTTTGCGAGAATCCTTTAAAAGTTAAAATATATTATAAGAAATTTATAAGAATTGAATTGAACTGAACTGAGCTATATTATAGATAAATTCTATTCAGAAATAAATATGAAAATAAATAATCAAAAATCGGAGCAATTGAAGCGACAAATGATAAGAAATTATGAAAAATAAAACGAATATAAGAAGAAAAAGTCAAACACTGGGTATAAAAGATTTTTATTTTTTCATCGCAAGAACATGACTTATGTCGGGCCTAATGGTGTGCGTCGGAAGCAAAAGACTGTTTTCATCGATCAGAGAGAGATTGAACGCCGATGTGACACATCTCTGGCTTCTCAACACATGTTTTCATTTGTGGAAAAAAGCAAAATCTTTGGGAAAAGTTTGAGTAATAGACAAATAAGTAAAAACCCTTAACTCGTATAACATTTTAAGAGAAAATCTATTTTTATTATTATTAAGCCTTTAATTACTTTATTTTTAGGACTTTTAGATCCAAAAGATTTGACAAAATCCTCACTTTTTGAGTAAAAATTGTATTAAAATAATATTTTTAATGTGAATTCTCCAGAGAAAAACAAGCAAGATAAAAATACCATCGTTTAGTTTTGCATATTTTTCGAAAACCATTTCAATTTCGACAAAAAAAATGTTTTATGACTTTTATCATAATAAGTTAAAATAAAATGCATTTGAAATTCAATTGATTCAATGGTTAAATGGATTAATACTTTTCAACTCTGTTTGAAAGCATTGAAAGAAAGCCTCCTTTGAATGGTTTGTTATAAATGCAGTAAAACAACAATTTTTGCTATAAGTTATGTATTTAATGGGTTATGTAATGTATAAGTAAGTAGGGTAACATTTATACATATTTGTATGGCGAGTATCGAATTTTAAGAAGTGTATATACATGTATAAATACTTATATATCCATAGAAACATAGTATATACGCATACATCTCTTTTATATATCTATATAGCAATGTTTGAAGACATTTGTGAAGACGATATCACATTATTCTTGAGCTGCGATTTATTTGATTGCCGTATATTTGACAGAAAGATAGAGTCCAACCGAAGGCTTGTGCCCTGAATTCATGGCTCATTTAAGTTAAAATCCATAACTGTTTATAAGGAGAGCCTTATTTCATGTTTAGGTCGACACAACACGACTACTGATTCCAACCCTCTTTTTATTCACAGAATTCCTCATCTCTTTAAAACTCAGTGAAAGGGTTTCTGATTCTTGTTTTGACAAAAATAAAGCGTAAAATGTGTTTAACAAAACACTTTTCCCTCATTTTTCTTACGATTCGACCGTTTCTTTGAATGAAGTCTTTAATCAAATCGATATAATAAATGATCTTTTCTTAGTTTAAACGAGAAAATGGATGTCAACCGAGTTTAGGTCTGAAATAGCCTCACATGAACTCTGATATAAGTTTACTATAATATTGCAATTCGTGTGAAAGAACTCTATATATTGTTATCTAAACTTTTTTCGTCTCTTTTTTCTCATATATTTTTTATAATTCGATTTCAAAACATTTTTTTCTGAAAACTATTTGAAAAGAAATCACATTTTTATCGCAAAACAATCTTTTTCTCAACTGTTAAGAGATTACAATGTTTTTGGTGTTTGGGTCGATATAAAAGTGATTTTGAATGAAGAAAAACAAAATTTGTTTTAATGAAAATTTTGTTTACAATACACTGATTCTCAACTCTGTATACATAGAGATATAAGAATCAAAATTAAGCGGTAGTCACCTATTTAATGGCCTTTCCTCAGGACTAACAAAGAGTTTGTTCTCCAGTATCAGTGATTTTAGAGTTCAATTGATTCTTGAATAACATATCTTTTTAGCCAATTCTCAATCACTAAATATTTAACCTAATTTGCAAACACATACCTAAAGGGCAACAGAAGAAGAAAAGGAAAAGTAGGATAGTTTAGAGTTTAGATATTACAATGTTATCTATCATCTTACAAATTTTGATACGCGTATAGTATAGTTACATTTAGTGCCCGAAAGGACCAATCTTCATTAATCTAATAGCAAATCCATTGCAATGCATGCTATAATATCTCCCTTTGCTCTGCTATTAGGTTAATGAACACAAGATTGGTCTTTTTGGAACTCAATTTGTACGCGTATCAAATCAAACTTGCAAGATGTTAGTTAATTGGAATATCTAAACTACAAACTACTCTAATTTTATTTTTCTACTACCTTTACCCCCTTTAGTTATGTTTCCAAATCTAGACTTAAAAGCATAAAATTTAAACAAAATATATTTAGCGTTAATTTATTGATAAAGAAATGAAATATTTATGAAAAGAAAATATATATAAATATTAACTAAATTTTTTCCGCATAAACTTCTGTCGAAGTAATCATAGAATAAATAAGAAAATCACTGATTCGTGTGAAAAATCTGAATATCTTTGAGTTTAATCTATTTATTGATCGATAATTTGGCGAAGAATATCAATAATCGCAATAAATAAACAAAATTTCCATAAAAAACATAAAAAGTGATAAAAACAAAAATATCTCTGAAAAGGACTCAAAATGAATAAAAAGGCTTAAAAAAGAAGATAACCCTAAAATAGAATTCAAAAAATTGCGATAAAAGCTTAACTTCTAAGTAAACATTAACCAAGAATATGGTCACATTTAGCAATAAAATTGAATCTTATCTATAATTTGAATTATTATTGACAATTTAAAACAAATTTAATCTTTTTATTTATAATTGAAACTCAATTTGAGGTATTTAAATTAAGGTAATTACAGAAATTTCAAGTTTATCATTTCAATGTTGCATAAAATTAACGAAAAAATTTTGATTAACTTCCATAAAACGATCCTTATTTAAACAAAAGTCAATTTGAACGCAATTTAATGAATACTAATTAGTCGGCTCTTCCTCTAATTATTATGTTTGAAATGAATGCTCACATCATTTCATTTATTTTACAACTCATTAAAAATGGTATAAAAGGGTTAATTTTGTTGTTTTGTTTTGAAAAATGCAAGAATTTGCTCATTCTCATTCTAATTTAAGCACTAATTATGGAGAATCTAAAATAAGCATGCTAATTACATAGGAATTGGATTTAGTTTATGTAATAACTCAAACATTATTAGTCAACAGAATGTGTTAAAACAATTTATTTCATAGTTTTGTGATAAAAACTAATTTCATAGCGACTGCACTCTAAATGTCACATCTCTTGGGACTAGACTTGACTTTTGGAGACATTTTTCGATTTGTTTAGTGAGGCTTCAAATATGTCTTTTGACTCATATTTTTGCTCTCATTTATTGATTGTTTTATTTAATATCTTTGATTTGGTTTCACATTATTAACGCTTCTTTTGATTTGAAAAAATGAGCACAACTTTCAATATTGTGAGTAATTTAAGAATGAAGAGTATCTTGGTTATTGTTTTAATATTAGCAGAAATCTCCCTTTCCTTAATACTTGTCTGAATTTTCACTCATATAGTTAATGATCTTATATTTCCCTTTCAGTTACAAACTTGAAGTATAAAAGTATTTGAAAATGACTTTTGACTTTTAAAAGGAAATTAGCTAGTTAGTTAGTCTTATATCGTAGTTGTATTATAAAAATAACATATATTTTAGTTTTATGAGATAAACCATTAAAATGAAATAAAGAAGACTGTGATGGTTGATACACAAACTCCATATTTAGCACATATTCTATGTTTTCCAGTCCGGAAGGAGTCATCTCTTTTTTTGAGTACATTTTTCTTCTCTGATATCATATATGAGAAGAGTTTATGAATGGGAAGGATATCATAATCTACTTCTGAGAATAGGTTAGGTCTATGATCTTAAGCAAAGGTCGAACAGAAGAAATGCTGAAGATTCAAACATTGGGTTTATTTAGTGATAAACAATACAATAGTTTTGATGGCTTTCTATGGAAAGTATTTAAGTATTATATCAGTGGATGTGATGCGGAAATAAGTGATCTTTTCATTACTATCGGGCCATTGGCTCGCGTTCGAGACCTGCAGAAACATTTATTTTGTGTTTGTCTTAATGTAGAGCTGATTATCTGCAAACGGGTGTCACTTACAATACAACTAATACTTTGAAACTTCTTTTTTTATAAGACTTGTTCTCTTAGTTTGAAAACATTAATCATAGGAAAAGTTAGAAAACAGACAATTCTTAGAATTAAAGTCTTGTTCGCCACTTCTTTTCTAATGTAAGAAATGTATAAGAATTTTAATTATATTTTTAAGTAATGTTTTCCTGGAATTCCGTTCTTATCCTTTGTTATTCTTCGCCAGAATTCCAAGAATTTTGGATTCATTTTTCAAATGGAAAACAATTTTAAAATTAGAAATTCCTTTCATTTTTTGCAAATTATTAAACCATTATTTTTGCTGTTTTCGTCAGATTAAATCAACCGGAATGGGGCTTAAGCCGTGTAATTTATGTGTAAATTGTATTATCCAATCCAAATTGACTGCTCTTAAATTGGGCCTCAATTTATTTGATGACAATAGAAATAATGTCTTCAGAAGAATAGAAATAAATTAAGAGCATTGAATCAGACGATAATCTATTAATGACCAGACTTTCAGAAATAAATATAAGTTAAAGAAAGTTTAAAATAAGAAGAATAAAGAGATTCTTATAAATACTCGAAATTATAAGTTATGTCAAAAATAATTTGAGTTATGCCTCAAATAATTCATAAAAATATGAAAATTAAAAAATAAAATAAAATAAAACCAAAAGTAATAAAAATTTTGGTTACATTTTATAGCAAAAGAGTTCAAAACAATTAATGTCTTTAACTTAAGAAAAGGCGAAAACTAGAATAGAAATCAAATTAAGGACAACTAATCAGCTCTTTAAGCGATTCCGTTTTGGTGTTCCCTCTCAGCGATGAACTGCACAAAATTCTGTGAAAAATAGGTTCTTGTAATCCAAACCATTGATGGACTGGCGTCTGAGAGGCGCTCATATATTTCATAGAAAAATATAGCGGAATATATATTTTCATAAAATTGGTCACTGACTGAGTGCACACATACTTTCTTCTTAAGTGAATCACTAAAACAATTTATGTCCACTTTTTGTGTTGAATCGCAATAAAGATCGTCTTTTAGTCTCTCATTATTTATCATAAAATCCAAAGAATATATAACTAATTAAGATTAACCATTATTTCTAGAATTCATTTTCATAATTGTTTTTACTCATAATATTGCTCTTTAACGCGATTCATGAACTCAAAACAAAGGTTACATTAACTAGATTATTTTCTTGTTTATTTTTAATAATCATATTATTTCAGAAAAGAGATTACCAAGTTAACATCCAGAATCAATTTCGCGGAGTTTCTCAAAATTAATTAATTTTTATGGAATTTAAATGTTTTCCACAAATTTTGAAATTCAATATTATTTTCATGTATTTCCTAGAAATTCAATATTTGAAAAAATGTGATATACTTGTGATTTATGTGATATATGTGATGGATTAGATGCAAATTCCAGAATATTTTTGTTAAAAATTGTCATCTTTGAAAATTTCAAGACTTATACAAATCTCTTGGGTTTAGTCACAAAAATATGTTTTAATAATTCATAAGAAGCTGAAAATCAATAATTACCAATAATAAGAAGGAGTAATCTGAAACTCCCCCGAGAATCGACAAAATAGTAAATAAAGCCATAGGATTAGTGATAAACATTCGAAAAGTAATAAATTTTGGTCAAAATCCTCGATTCAAACAATTTAGTTCAATAAACTGGACTTAAGGTTTGTTTTGCGGTAAAATTGATTAAAATCAAAATCTGCTTGAAATCCCCCATAGAAGGAAGAGCCCCCAAGAACCTTGGTCATTACTGTTGAGGATTATTTTTGATACAATAAAAATAGAAACGATTTGAGTTGAATATCCTTTCAATTACTACATTTATGGTGAGCCCTCTTCTGCTTGAATTCAATAATCAGAATCAGAGCACTGGAATTGTGTAAATAAATGTGAATAAAGTGGTTATACTATTAATAAAGAATTCATTGAAAAACTTGTAGCTTAAGTAACATTACGTGCGATTCACTGACAATTCAATTGGATCTTTCGTTTCCCACGCATTCACAACCGGCAGACTTACGTATCCAACGTATCCTTTGCCACAACTACAACAACTACTATTTGTCTACATAAGAGACTCTCTCTCTCTCTCTCTCTCTCTCTCTCTCTCTCTC
>JAQIXD010002019.1:0-11974 GCA_034699985.1 Minunthozetes semirufus | reverse complement strand
CTCTCTCTCTCTCTCTCTCTCTCTCTCTCTCTCTCTCTCTCTCTCTCTCGCATTAATACTTTACTTCCCTTAAGATTTTGTTTGTTTTTCTTGAGTTTTATGTCAAAACATTTTTTTCGTTTAATTTGTTTTATCGATTTGTCGTTGAATTTTGTAGGCGTTTGAGAGATACGTCTTTCTCTGTGTCTTATCATTGAATTTGTATGAAATAAAGTGCAATCACTTGAGTCTCTTCCGTTTTACTCTTCCATCTGTTTTGCATTGATTTTCATTCACTTAATTATTGATGTCTTCTCTCCTTTGGAAACATAATTATAGCCGTCTTTTCATAGGATCTGAATTGCATTTGAACTCAGGATTTATGCCGTTCCTCGCAATCGTTGTATTATTTGAATGAATGGCTTGTGTTTCATGTGTTTCCTCGTCTTTTGAGAATTGAGTTTTGCGATGGACTTAATTGTCAGCTCATAGGGCTCTCCTCTAATATTAAGGCATCGACTCAATCGAAGTCTAACCTCTTTTTCATCACTCAATTTGTTTTTGGATTTTTGTAACTCATCTCTGGTTCTGTCGATTGGATTCCGGCGACGATTACGCGCCAGTCGTCTGCCATTAATGTGAATAATTTGGACAAATGTTCATTAAAACAGAGGGAACTCCATAGAAATGTTTCGTTAGATTAATATGGAGTTCACTTTAAATTGCTTTTTACTGATGTTTTTTTGTGCGAAACTCCATTTGATTTAATGCCAAAACATTTGTCAAAAAATATTATATGAAATCATTATTATTATTAAAGTTATCTTTGAGTCAATAAATTGCTAATAATTAGCATTAGCTTACGTTCTGTGCTATTGATTTGAAATGTTGTGTTAATTAAAGCTCTTTTGACTTATATTTCATGTGAAATGAAAATAAAGAAATTTTTGATTACAATAAAGAAAAATATATCCAAAAAACCAGTCCTTCGCTCAGAGTTTTGCAAAATAAAAAGCGCTTATTTCATGGCTTTACAATCGGGCGCATACATGCAGTTTAGTCGATAATAAATTGGTATTTCTCTATCAAGTTAATTAACCTGAATAATTTGTAATCACAAACCCGGGCTCTTTTGCCTCTTTTTTGAGTCCGTCGTTCACACAAATGACAGTTTTGTTTTTGCTATTGTTTGGTATGAGTTGAGTCCTGTGCTGTTCTGTCCACATATCCACTGCTATTATCCTAATTATGTTTTCGATAAAATCTCTTTTGATATTAAATATTTTGAATAATAAATACTTTGAATTAATTTTTCAAAATAATCTTTTATAGTCTTTTGAGGATAGCATTGAATATTTGAATTTCAATCAAATCTGAATTATTCCTGAATTTGTATTTCCAATGGATTTGTATTTCTATTGTCTTTGTCTTTGAATATAAATTGTTATTTAATTCAGAGAAAATGTTTATCATTTTGGTGTCGATCCGAAAAAGGCGGTCATAGACTATGACTGTACTGTTCTGATCAGTTTTGTCATCAGTTTGAGTCTAATCCGGTTCATTATTAGCCTTGATTTGGAAAATCTATTCAATTTCTCTGCCCTTATATTCCAGTTTTTTGACGAATATTACGAAATTTGTCTGAGTTTTGGATTTATTTAAGAGTTATTCAAATATTTTCTTTGATTTTATCTTAAATTGAATTTCTTTCTACGCCTTGGAATACAAGGTCTTTTTGAAATGAGATATCCGTTTGTTTGAGCAAATTATTTGCAAGATTAAATTATTTTATAAAAAGAGAGGCTCTGTTTGCACTGCATTTGATTTATTTAAACTGAATTTTTTGATGTTTTGAAAACATATCTTTCGTTTCAATCTTTTTTTCATATGAAATGAGTTAAATATTGATCGGTTTGTCCCAATCAGACGGTGCCTGTGCTCTGGATGATGGCGTCAAGGACTGGATGAGCAGAATCTCAAACTCGGGGGTAGAGGACGGCATGTCAGGTGCCTACACAAGTGATTCAATTACAAGATCTAAACGCGATTCGAGTAGTTATAGTCGACACAACTTCTGGACGACTGCTTTCGAAGCACAGGGAAGGATAGGACCGGCATCCAAGTGAGTCAACCACTCAATTAACTTAAAATTCAAATCTGTTTCGCAAAAAACTAATCGTAATAAATGACTGTATTTTCTGCTCTACCTTTAAGGCCAACCCATTCGACACCTCGTGATATACCATTCGTACCCCAGAAGAGGGCCTGTAGTCTATACATACAGACCGACACATATCTATGGGATCACATCAAGAAGAACGAGCCCTCCGACGCAAAGGCCAGGGAAGAGATCGCCTCATTAGTCGCACAGCATATTAAAGCCGTTAACCATATTTATGAGACGTCAGTATTCAAAGACATTTATGGTCTGAAGTTTATCGTCCAAAGACTGAAGATAAACGACTCTTCCGCTTGTGATACCCCAACCAAGAAGGAGTCCAATCAGTTCTGTTCGCCAAACATCGATGTCTCCAACTTTTTGAATCTGAACTCACAGTTCAATCACAACGACTTCTGTTTGGCCTATATTTTCACTTATAGGGACTTCAGTGGCGGCACCCTTGGCCTCGCCTGGGTGGCCAGTACTTCGGGTATGTTCACTTTATATGTCTGTTCCACTTTTACCAAAATATTTCCCACAAATTATCACTTTTTTTGTGGAAAATCCTTTGGTTTTTCTCTGAATTTTTAATTTGAATTTTAGGCTCTTTTTTCGGGTTTTTTGTTATTTCGTGTATTTTCTGATTAATTGTATTAATTTTGTAAATAATTAGACCGTTTATAATGAATTACTTTCATTATGTTTGAGCGAAAACCCTTCCCTGTCTCTTCACTCCCCCATTGATGCGCAGCCTTTTGAGTATTGACTAGAATTTGATCTAAAATTTGAACTAATTTTGCGATAGTTTTGCTGTTTATCTCAATTTTATAGCTTTTTAATGGATTTAATGTTAATTCCACAGATAGTATACCATTCCCTTATCTACTAGTCCTCATTCACGCGATTTTTATTCTCTATTTTTGTTGTACACCCTTTCCATCGGTTTTTATTTATAGTGTTTTTAGTGTTTAATGAATTAATTAATCACTGAATTCGTGTCACATTTTTTTGACAAATGGTTTGCTGTAATTGTAGGCGCGTCGGGAGGTATTTGCGAGAAATACAAGTCTTATACGGAAAACATTGGCGGACGACAAGTGCAGACCAAACGCAGTCTAAACACAGGGATCATAACATTTGTAAACTACAACAGTAGAGTTCCCCCTAAAGTCAGTGAACTAACTCTGGCCCACGAAATCGGTCACAACTTCGGCTCTCCTCATGACTACCCACTGGACTGCAGGCCGGGTGGCTCTCAGGGCAACTTCATTATGTACTCGTCGGCCACATCTGGCGAACGGCCCAATAATAATAAGTTCTCGTTCTGTTCGATAAATAACATATCGTCAGTACTTCACGCCGTCTTCAACAACGAGGGCAAAGACAACTGTTTCCAAGAAGACAACGGCCCCTTCTGTGGCAATAAGATTGTTGAAGAGGGCGAGGAATGCGACTGTGGCTACGACCTGAAGGAGTGCAGCGAAAAGTGCTGTTATCCCCGAGAAGTGGAGCCCTTCAAAGCCCGGGAACCGTTCGCTAAGGTATGACTCATTAGTCGAACAAATTTGTTGCTGTTTTTCCTCTGATTTCTGTTTCGTTTCACTTGTTTTTCATCTTTTTATTTATTTATTGCGAATATTCTTAAATGTTTTGTTTGGAAACACAACAGAAGAATCACTTTATTTGATAACTCATTTAATTTATGACTTTATCTAAAGGGATACGACTTTTGTTATGTTATGAAAAGATAACTCACTTTTCTTTGGGTTTGTTTTCAACAGTTTTTTTGCTTTATTTTCCTTCAATTCATTGATTCTGAAAACGTTTCGGTTATTAATGTTTTTAATGCGATTTTTGCTTTTAATAGTGATTTGCGATAATAACTCAATTCCTGTGCTTTTATTGAATTATTTCTCTTTATTTTAATTCATTAGTTATTTGTTGAGAAGTATTTGTCTTTTATGTATAAAAACTGTTTTGTTTTACTCTTGTTTTTGAATGATTTGTTCCACTTTCTGCTCATTTTGCTTATGGACTGTCATTAATCACAAGTGATTTATCAAAAATAGCCCAAACCTATAGAGACCACTCCGGGGAAAGTTATCTTCTGAATGAAAAATCTGCTAAAAATGTTTCTCAGATAAAACTTTTTGATAAATTGTTTTATGTTTTGGAAATCGTTTTTACATTTTATTTGTCTTTTGAGTACTTTTTCCGACTTTTTCTTCGAATAAAATCTTTATTAATGTATTGCTTCCCAACGGACAGCCCTGTCATCGTCGCCCAACATACAAGTGTTCGCCATCGGAGGGCCCCTGTTGTACAGAGGGATGTGTGTTCGAAACCAGAGCCAAACAGTGTCGACACGAGTCTGAGTGCAATTACGAGTCATTCTGCAACGGGTATAACGCATTCTGTCCGAAACCGCCGCCCAAACCAAATAAGACCGAATGCAATGGCGGTACACAAGTCTGTTGGAAAGGTGATTGTGTCGGCTCTATCTGCCAGAAGTATGACCTCGAAGAGTGTTTCCTCACCGCCAAGAAAGGCGCCAAACCAGACGAGATGTGCGAAGTCGCCTGTCAGGCACCCGAACGCATCGACACTTGTCGGCGCACCTCTGAGATCGAGGCCATGAGAAATATATCGGGTCTTAAGCTGAGGCCCGGTTCGCCCTGCAATGACTTCCAGGGCTATTGTGATGTTTTCCAAAGATGTCGTGCAGTGGACGCAGAGGGACCGTTGGCCCGACTCAAGAATCTGTTACTTAACCAAAAGACTCTGATGACTATCAAACAGTGGACGACTGTAAGTGCATTTCATATGATTTGAAGGCTCAAACCCTTCCATCCCTTTCCTCTTATCTGATTCCATACTAAATACCTTTTAATGTCAATCAACTGAAGACAAGAATTCAGTGAATTTTCTCCAATTAATGTTCGCATTAAGTGTTCAATCAATTTGATGGATAGGTTTCGATGGCTTTGGCGTCGAATTAATTAATATTTTTGTAATCACTTTCGCATTGACGCCAATCAAAGCCTACACTCTTCCATACCTTTCTATATCTTTCCAGTCCTTTCATTACTTAATGATTTTGAGATTTAATTTAATTCATAATTATTTACTCATTATTTGATTCGTTCATTAGTTTAATATCTTTTTAGTAATCGATTAATAATTGGATTTTTTCGTAAACTTTCCTTCAATTAGCGTTTAGTTCAATGATTGATCTCATTTTCGATCTCGAAATACCTTTCCCTCCGAAACTCTGTTATTAATAAGAGTAGTGAATGAAAAGTTATTTTCAATTTCAGGTAATTTTAATTCAGAGAAAAATAATTGATTCGTTTCAGTAAATAGTTGTCAACCGAAAAGAGATAGTTCTCACTATTAGCCACTAATTGAAGTGTTAGTAAACCCAAGGTTCAAGACCTGTGCTTCAGCTCCAGGTCCTGGCAATTCACAGTTCATTAATTACATTCTTTTATTAAATATGAGTTTAATTTGTGTATTAATTTTTAATAGACTTATTGGTGGGCCTGTATGTTGATGCTCGTCGCTATCATGCTCTTTATGGCCGCCTTCATCAAGTGCTGTGCTGTTCACACGCCCAGCTCTAACCCCAAGAAGCGACCGGCGCTTCGGCTGTCAGATACACTCAGACGACCGGCCGATACTCTCAGAAGAAAGGTTTGTAATTAACACTTGAAACTCACGAGTCATGACTTATGTTTGTTTTTTTCCCGATCTCTCTCTCTCCCTCTCCCTTCCACTCCTTTTCCTAACAACTCTTGAAATGTCAATTGAGATAACCTGAACTCAATTGAAAAACTGAAATCTGAACCTCTTTTTAAAGTATTTCCGAAATGAAAACTTCGTAATCAATAGCCTGTGTCTGAGTTATACGAATCCATTGATCAATAAATGGATAGCCTTTTAAACACAGGCTTCAGTTGAGGCCATAATTCAAAAGCAATATATTTTTGTTACTCTTTTGAATCAAATGATTTTCATATGACTTCTCTCTACTCTTCATAACTATTATTATTAGAAATTCATTTGCATTACGTTCTGAGCGAACAATGACTTCAAAAAAATTGTATTCAATAAAAAAACATATTAAACAAAAAGCACTTCATATCGAGAATCAAATGTCACTAAACTATACATCAATTGTGATAAAAAAGAGTATATTTTTCCTGTTCTTCACTTTTTTTCAGAATTCAAATACAAATATTATTTTCCATTCAATTCCGACTATTTTTAATGCATTCATATCCTGTTTGTAATGCCTACACAATCGGCGCATAACATACCCGTCCACTATATCTGGCAATAGCTGAATAGAGAATACCTGTTCCCAAATGTCTGAACGGGAAAAAACTTGAAAAATATTATCATTTTGTTATTTCACTCATTGCTTCCAATGCCTAACCCCTCAATGTTAGTGTCGTTACAACTCTTGCATGACTTCAATACTTAAAAACCGATTATTAGCCGAAGCCTTGAATTTAGAATTTGCGGCCATTTGTCGGACAATCTCTGCTGGGATTCCGATATATTAACACAATTTTTATATTCATAGATTAATTCGTTGAATAAAATCTATTCTTTTGTTTTGTTTATTCACAAATAATTGCGTTTATAAATGGCATTGGATTTTGATTTTGAATTTTTATTCAATTTTCTCATTGAAAACCTCTTTTTGTTGTTTTCAAAGTCTGAGTTAATCTCAAAGACATTTAGCCTTTTATTTAATGGAATTATTTTATGGAAAGCCTTTTATTTTCTAAAATAATCATTATTTTCCCCAAAAAATCAGTCATTAATATCTCAGTCCATTTGTTGTTTACTCATTCTTAAGAAAAGGTTTTTTGAAATTCAAATTTATTGCGAAGTCTATAGCTTTTGGCGCTTTTGACGGCTCATAAAAATGGGAATTTCGCCGCAAAATGCTCTTGACTTTAAAGCCTTAATGATTTTAGTGATAATTTTATTCGAAACAAACGTTAATTTAAAGCAAATGAAATCATAGAGTAATTCAATAAAAGACTGCATTTTTCAGACATTGATATTGTTTTCTGTCATTTCTATGATTAATTGGTTCTGACCTTTGATTCTATTATAGGGTCTGACATAACATTCAATAGGGTTTCCGAAAACAGAATTTATAATCAAATATTTGAAATCCAATCAGTTTTTCTATCAATCAATCAATTCATAGGAAATTCAATTTATTTTTATTTTTTGACTCAATTTTTGACTTATGTTTCGAAAATGGGATTCAGTTTTCTAATCGAGTTATTTATATGTCTTTCCAGAGTCGGGAACGTTCGCACAGTTCCTCCCGAAACCGTGAATCTCGTGTCCATCAGCAACAACAGCAGCCATTATCGCCTCACCAGCAGTCAGTGGCGTCGGCTCCGGCCGGTACTCTGCAAATGCAGGTCAACCCCAACCAAATGCCAACACTAGTGGTGGCACTACCGCCTCCAAACTCGTTTGATCCGCCGCCGCCATACACTGGGCCGCGACCTACAGCGCCTCCTCTACTGGCGGGTCCGTCCCACGGCTACGGGGAGGGCCGCGGCCACTACAACAGAAACGGACAGTCAAATGTGCCAACAAATGTTAAGCCTATGGGCGCCGGCGTTCGCAACGAGACTGCGAACAGCAGTAATAGAAATAGTAAACAAAGCCATCGAAGCAGTGATCTCGAGATGAAGAACAGGCGTTCGTGATGTTAGCCCTTCCTCTAAGAGACACACAATTTATTTGAAATGATTTTACAATTTTATTAATTTCTCATTTTTTTCTGTGAATTCTCGAACTCTGAGAAAAAACAATTGATTTCTTCGCAAAAAAGACATTTTTGTCTTCTCTCTGATGGCGAAGACTTATTGTGATTATTAGCCGCCGAAGAATACCAGCGAAACAATTAGAAGACTGTCTTTGAATTAAAGGATAAATGGATTCCTGTATTACAATATTATAATTGGAAATAATATGTGTTTTATTATTTGAGTTCTTGTTTTTCAACAAATCGTTGGCATTGTTTGTGAAGAAACGCGAAGAAGTGATTACTTATTTGAGTGCAAGAATTTTAAGGAACGGTTAGATATATTGGACGTCGATTACTGTCAGTCGCTCTGACTGTTAGCCGAAGTGACTCATACTCTCATACGTCAGTCGTTATATTAAATGAATAATAATTATAATTAATTAATTGATTACAAAAAATGTGCGAATAATTAGTATTTATTATTAATTATTGAAAAATATTTTCCGTTTAATTATCGGACTCTCTCTAAGAGGGGAGCAATCAATCGCTTTTCTCCACTCATTTTATTATTGAAGTCAATCCTGAAATACAATAATTCAAATGAAAGCAAATGATTCGCCACAAACAAAGACATTAATATTGGACTTCAATATGACTTTAACTCCAAAACCATTCGTTTGTTTTTCAATGGATTTTGTTTTTATTGTCAAATATTTTACTCAACTTTTTCTCTAATCATTGATTTTAGACTATTTTCGGTTCAATTATACTTCAAATCGTTGTTTAAATCATTAATTTTGGTGCAAATAATTGCTTTTCAATTGATTGGCAAATATTCTGAGCCTTTTCTCGGAATCACCGATCGGTTTGTCCTCAAACCTATTGGTAGACAACAATAGACTAATAGTTTATATAAAACTCAAACCAATTGTAAAATATAACTATAAATAGACTTTAAATTGTGTTCAAAATGTTTTAAAATACAGTTTCTCTTGTCTTTCAAACGTCTCTCCGGATTCTGGACTGCCATAAGAGTTATGCCATTTTCCATAAACCAAAAGTATTTTCTCTAAAAACAGCAAAAATTTAATTTCATTTTCCTTTCATTTAATTGAAATTAAATTCAAATTCATTTGTAATTCAATTGTGTTTTGATATTGAGTTCAAAATTTCCGTTAATTTAATGCAAAAAATTGTTTCCAACGAAAAACGCATTTATTTTATGAGAGTTTTCTCTCTCTCTTATAGTTATTTAAAAGCATTTTATTATTATTTATATAATAATTATAATTAGTTTTTCAGTTAATACTGTCTTCAGAATTGAGTCATACTCTGAATAATTGGATTTAAATTCGACTAAAATTTTCAATTCAAACTTGTTTTGGACACTTTTCCCAAAACTCCTATCAATTAATTATGGATTATTTGCACCACTAGTCAGTCAATTATCAGGTTTTCCTCTAAAGATACGATTGTTTTCAATTAAGTTTAGCTTTTTCTCGCAAATTGTCGCCCAAATGAACCGAAAAGTTTAGGTTTTATCCAATAATTGTATAATAATTTAGTTTTAATTATAATTTACTCAAAATTTATCCAAAAATTCATTTAATTTATTATTAAATTCCAATTGAATTGTGTTTTAATTTTATCCAAAGTTTCAATGAATGATCTCTTCTTGTAATTCATTGTCTCTTCTATTTTGTACTCTAAACGAAAATAATGGAAACAAATGTTAAATAAAGTAATTATTTATAAGAAAAATAATTTTCTATTTATTTTGAATTAATTAAGAATTGGGGTAATCTTTTGAGGGCCACAAATATTAGAATCCAGATTATTTTCAAACTGTTAGGTTCAGTCAATTTAAAATTTACAGTTGGCTAAGTTTCGTTTCAGACTATCCTTGGAGTGGATTCTTCGATATAAAGATTTAAAGATTATTATATAAATAGAAAATTAATAAACTGTTATTGAAATAATATTTATCAAAGAGTAGGCTTTCCATAACCATTGATGTTATCGTTATGGAAATATCTGCGGACACTTGTTTTGTAAACATTTTATGATTCACTGCATTCTTATTAAATGAGTGGTAATCCAATGCTATCAATAATTTGTGTTTGATATTAAAATATTGTAAAACTCTATTAAGAGTATCTAAAAATAATTATTCAGTTTATTGTCCATCGATTTTCTTATTCAATTACTTTATTCATATTAATTTTCTATGTCTTCCCCCCCACTCATCCCACAGTTACTGACCCCTACATTCAATTAAATGTTTTGTATGAATAATCAATAGTCTAATGAAACCATAAGATTGTGTCCAGAATTCAATTAATTTATTCCTCAATAGATTTGAATTATTCTTTGATCGAAATCTATTGAATTGCTTTTAGGATAGACTTTCACTTAAATTGAATTCTTGTCATTCATTGCGTGTCATTCCTATTGTCTGGTAATTCAATGGCCAAAGTTTGCCGACTATTGAAGTAAAAGCACTCAATTCTCACGATTTGTTTCATTATTCCTTCTCTTGAGTTGAGTTCACGAATAACTCCTTCGCAGCGAATCATAAAAAAATACTATTATTTTGTGATTCATTTGAAATTCACTTCAGTTTTGGTATTCAATTAACGCCTTCAATGATAATAGAGATTCAAAACTCAATTGAATTAAGCGAACAGTAATAGGGTTTGGAATCTGATCCATAGAAGAACCCCTTTCCTGATATTCATACCTTATTCTTGTGGCCAAACCTTTAAAAATAGTTTTGTTTTTATTTATTCAACGATTTTTGTAAACTTAACTAAACTGAGTTAATCTAAATTCAAATCATTGGCTATAATATTGAATATAATGTAATTCAAACAAATTATAGTTTCATATTATTTAACAAATCTTCGGATCTGATAAACAAAATTATTTCTGAATGAATGCCTTCCCATTCCCTCCCGGAAGAGAACTATTGCCTCAAATCAAGTGTTAAAGCGTTTTGTAAATTGTTTTGCGATTATTCACGAAAATTGTCTGCAATTACAGCAAAAAGAAGACAAGCGATGGGAATATTAGACATACATTATAGAAATGCGGTGTCTATTAGTGCTGTCCTAATAGTCTTTTTGTCCAAAAGTGTGCTATCAATCGATTTCACGTTCATTATTGGTGTCTCAGACAGCAGTTCCGTAACGCAAGAAGTGGTGAACAAATATTTTGACAGAAATCTCTTCTTTTTTACGACAGAAATAGTTTTGAATTTATTTCTTCATCGATGAGTTAGAAAATCAATGAAATGATATTTTCAAATGACATCCAAGTGAGAGGTCTTCCAATGATTCTCAGGATATGTCTCATAAAAAGACATTGAACTCGAAGTTGAAAAGTCTCAACAAATCGGAAGATATTTTGATTTTAACGAATATTTTTGCATAAAAAGCGATTTTTAAGTCAAAAGAAAAACTCATTCAATATTCTGAGCATTAAATGTAATAATAATTTTTAATATGAAAAACGTTTCATCGATTTTAAGACTCTTAGACTAAAATTTGTCGGAAAATGATTTGTATTTCAAATCAAAACTAAATTATACACAAAAATCTATATCTCTTTGAAGTTTACGACATTTAAATAAATATGAATAACATTTAAAATGATTTTTAATTCTAAGAATTAATTACTCAAATCTGTTTGATTCCCAAATACAGACTGATTACCAAGGTATCTTCATTTTCCAGTTTAAAATAATTATTAAATGTATAAATTCACTAGGTATTTTTGAATTTTCATAATTAAACAAGCCATAACCAAGCTCTATTAAATATGATACCTTGCTCATCCCTGTGAGTAGAGGAGAGACAGAGATATCCGTCAAATAATTTTTCTTTATTTTCTGAGAAATGTTTTTATCTTTTCTCTCACTTCGAGACCTTTTGATTGAATTATTTGAAAATTTTGTTTGGATTTAAGTTTTTCCACATTTTTTGCCCGATTTTGTAATTCAGACGATAAAACATAAGTTAGATTAATAGTTGTGCTCACATTCATAGGGG
>JAQIXD010002018.1:0-11975 GCA_034699985.1 Minunthozetes semirufus | reverse complement strand
TTTTTATTATAGGCCAGGGGCCGGGCATAATGCCGGTTAGGGGGTACCCCCCTAACAAAAGGGGGTACTGCTCTACATATGGTGGAAGCGGTGGCGGATCCAAACATGTATTGATATTGAATAGATTTTGTATAGGATAAGGGAAAAATATTGTAAAATAAAGCACTGAATAGGGGTATTTTCGTCGTCCGGAGATTTTTTGCCATTCGTTTTGGGGATTGCTTTGGCGCTCATTTTAACGGTGGATGGGATGACAAGTGGCCTATTGGGTAGTGATTCTCAGCTAAGAACTAAAATAGTTCGCTCAGAGATCACTTTTAAGACATCGGGAACTATTTTGTTTGGAAATTGCGGCACAAAAGTCGAAGTCTTTATGACCAAACCGGGTTTAAGGGGATAAAAATTATCCATCCTCCGGCGCCATTTATAAGACACGGCCTGAGTACCGCAAGACCTAACAAAATCCCAGATTAACCAAATTAAATCTTCAGATGAGTACAGGAACGGTCAAACCAATGAGTATCGACGAGTACCTGAAACGGAAGGCTAAAAAGATGGTGGCAAAAGACAGCACTTCCCATAAAGTCAAAGATAGCCGCCGTGTCGCTCAGGACAAAGATGGCAAAGACCGCTCGAAGAGAACAAAGAGTGGCACAAAAGACAAACAAAAGACGGCTTCAAAAGGAAAAGAACCAGAGACTAAAGAGCCAGAAACGCAAAAGGATGGACGCAAAGAAACCAATACACGCAAACCATTGAAAGGCCTGAAACCAGAGTTAAGAGAAAAATGGCTGAAAGCCATTAAAACAAGAGTCACGCCATCAGCGACGCCTACACCAAAACCAGAGACGAAGACAGACACGCCACCTGTTAAACCAAAATCGAAGACAGCCATACGTAATGCAAAACGCAGAGCCAATCGTAAACTTGCTTTTGATCGACGCCTCTGGAACAAGTCTTCGGAAGACCCTCGAGTAATTGGTGGGTTCGAAAACAAGATCAAAAACTCTGACAAACAAATAAAAATCAAGTTTAATCGCGGATTGAAGACAGCACTGGTGGCACAAAAAGCAGAGGAAGAGACCAAAAACAATGGTAAGCAGAAAAAGGCTGACCATCCGATAAGGATCGAGTCCAGAAAATGGCTCGCAAGTGCTCACAAAGAGGCAGAGAAGTCTATTCGTAATCGCGAACACTTGAAAATTTATTTGTCCGGACAACACGAACGCATCCCAAAACAACCAACAAATGATGAAATTAAAGACTATGTTTACAAAATTATGTCTTTTCAATAAACAAATTTTATTATTCCAAAAACCTTATTAAGAATTACAATAAAAACCAAAATCTAATCAAAATTCTATTCAATATTTCAATACATGGTCACGCCTATGAAATACTAAGTTTAGAAAAAAAAAATAAAGAGTTTTTCAATAAAGTATTTATTTGAGAGTCAAAAGGACCTGATTTTCTTTGAATACACTGAATTACTTATGAATTATTTTATAATTTAATGTGAAATTTTAAATTTTTAATCGATTTTAAGTCTTTTAAAGTTTAACAATGATTTGTAACGCATATGGAGATCCAGAGGGAGGTGTAACAAGAGAAGTCAGAGCTATAACTGACGGAGAAGTGGTGAGACCAGAGACCCCACAACCAGGCCTTATTTTTGCACAAATAAGTCCAACTAACTTAACCGACTCAATACGAATTGAAAGAGACGCTCAACTCAGGGAAATAAGGGATAGAGAATATGAGCTCTGGTTTAACAATGCCCAGCCATTCAATATTTCAGCGAATGATCGCTTCTTTGCACCGATAAAAGTCGCAAATTCATGGTGTGTCCCGCCAAAAGTGGAACACACATGCCTTTCGACAGTACCACTGAATAGTATCAGTTGTCTTAATGTATTTGCGATGGTTTTGTTAGTCGGGTTTTCAGACGGTAAACTCATCGCCTATGACATCCGAGGTAGCGATTTCGAGAAAAGAATCGAATTCAATACTGGAACAGAAAACCCAATTAGATATTTGTTGACGAATTTAAGCTCAACTTATTTTGTTGCAATCGCTGATACAGAAATTCGTGAATTCAATTATTTTAATGGTTATCCTAATTCAATTGCAAGCACAGAACGTTATATCAAAGTAGTTCTGGCAGATCAAAGACCAATCTTACTATTAGACACACAAGAGCACCTATATGAATTAATTTGCAGTCCTACGGAGGGATTAAAAACAAATTTTCGACAAAAACTTTCGTCACCAATTGAGTATATGACTGAGATCACTGGTATGCTCCATTTCTTCCCTTACGACCTAAGACCTGTTTTGTGTAACTTCGGGGATTTCTCAGCGATTATCAATCTGGGATCGGACAGCAGTTATCAATTGGTTTATTTTAAGAAAACAAGATATCCTATTCCAGACAATTGGCTCCATATGAAACAAAAAGTACTTCACGACTTCCTTTACTTCGGGGAAATTCATCACAATGTTGCATACCCAGGTATAAGCGAACTTAATATACTTTCAATCAGTGAATTCGGGAGAAGTTACGAACCCGCCAAGATTAGTACTGGTGCAGGTGTCTTAAGAAATTTCGAAGTACAGGAAAATCATTTAATTCTTTATAATTCGTCGAATATTATTGAAATTTATGACGCTATCACTCTGAAAAAGACACACCACATCCAACCGGGAATGAATATTATCACTTCACTGATAATAAATGGGTTTATAATATTGGGCGCTCGGAGAGGAGTTCTCATTTCTCTTCCACTCAATGCCAATTATCGTCGCTTCTGTGAAAAATGTGAGAAAAACCTTCCAATTGAAGCACACTTTGAGAAAATCTGTCGACATTTCATGCCAGCTAATCCTTTGGATCAATAATCTGAAAGTTTATTAAAACGCTTTAAATGTCTAAATTAATGAAAAATAAAGTTTTATTCGATACATTTGGTGCTCCGATTATTTGTCGTTTCTGTAAATCAAAGAATTTCGAATACAAACATCTGCCTATTAATTGTTTGAATTGTCATCTATGTGGCGAATACGGACATAACTCAAACAATTGTTTAATAAATGTTGATTATTTTTGTGAAACAAAGAAAGAGAAAAAGTTCTCTGAATCTATGAGTCGTTGTAAAACAATAGATAATACAACTTCACTTCTACCACACGAAGAAGTCTCCATAGATTTGGAGAAAGTTCAAGGACTAAATGGTGAAATGTTACCTGCATTTGTTTGTGTATACAAATTACCAAAGAATAACCGAAAGAAAAGGGAGGACAGTATTGTGTACTCAGCAAGAATAAGACAATTGAAAAATAGAGTCAAAAGTTATGCCACTACATGGTCTGGATTAACTCGAACTGACTTAAGTGAATCGGCGATTGATTTGAAAGAAGTACAGGCAAAATTAAGATTAATTTTCAAGGATCGACTGATTGTTGGCACAGCCATATCAAAGGATTTGATTGATTTAGGACTTGAAGTGTCAGAATATCAAACATTTGATATCCAAAGTGTTTATAGAGATGACTCAAATCGTCCGATTAACCTCAAAACACTTGCGTTTGCGATATTGGGAAGGAAAATACAAGAGTTTACTGACAACTATGAGGTGATGAAAGGCCATAGTCCAATAATTGACAGCAGAATAACGCTTCAGTTATATAAAAGAATTAATAAAGTAAAACCAATTGACGGTAGTTATCAGTGGTGCAGAGATATGGTTGATGAAGCGGTGAAAACTGGAATAATCAAAATAAAGTGATTATTCAAATCCAAAGTTCAGTCACACAAACAGTATAAAATGAGAAGAGAGAACACTTTTTATTTCATTCGGGAAAATGTTTTCCAAAGCAAAGTTTGTGCTATTTCTAATAGTGAGTGAAGTTCTCATAAAACTTAACGATCAGAATTATGTGACAGCTTCGACACTTCAACAGAGACGTTCGTCAATACCAAAAGCAAACCCATTCGGACTCCAACAGATGAGCGGTTCTGAGTCGAATGATCTTCCGAATATTGAAAATTCAAATGGGACGGTAGAAAATGCGGAAAATTTGGCACCAATCTCCAGTGATAATTCAACAGATGCCTCAGCTCTTTACAATAATGAGTTGGAAAAACGCTTTAATAAAATCGAAAAGCAATGGAAAAACTTCGAAGAAAATCCAGACTTGTCATGGATGAGCTTACCAGAACTACAAGGAATCGGTCAACGAAATAAAATTTCGAATCCTTTCACAAGTGAAGACTTCTTAGTAACTTGTGCAGGACATGGAATACATTTTAAACCATATGGTAAGGCTTACATATTCATGGAAAGCTTTGATTTATTCATCAAATTTGCAATACCAAAACGTCCAATTCTAAAACAAACTGTCTTTGATTGCGAAAATTACTTGGAATCTTTTAGCGGAAAAAGACAAGTTGACCCTCAATATACGGATTATCTGAATCGAAATATCACAATAACAAATTATTGCGAATCAATCGAAAATAATTATCAGAATTCAGTTAAAGAAATGCAAGACGTTTTGGACAACGCATACAAGTCATTCAAACACCGATCTATAACGAAGAGATTCTTAGGTTTGTTCACTGGAGGTGCGGCCGGTGCAGTAACTGGTGCAGTAACCGGAGCCGCAGCAGGAGCTGCAGCAGGAGCAGTTGCTGGAGGGGCAGCCGGATACTTTGCAGCAAAACACGTACTTCATGAAGTCGAGAAGAAGATTGATGATTTAGAAAGTGAAATGAATATTGTTCAGGAAACAACTAAAGTGAATTCCGAACTTCTAATCGGATTGAGTAAACAATTAGTTAGTTTTGAAAGTGAATCAAACAAAAAGATGAAAACCGTTACAGATAATCTCAACAAACAAACTGATGTATTAAGATCATCAATTTTACAAATATCAGAAAAATTGTCATTCGTTGAAAAACACAATAACGTTTTGAATTCTCTAAGAGATTACGGCAATATTCATTTATCATCTCTAAGGAATCTAATGATATTAGAACTCGAAATAATGGAGACATGAGAAGAGGTTTTCGCCACATTAATTAATTCAAAACTTCCGGTCAAATTATTGAATTACAATCAATTAAAAGGAATTTTAAATGGAATTCGCGGAAAATTGCCCAGAATATTTGATTTCGGAATCAGTCCTCAAGAGTTTCTTCTCTACTATCAAATCCCTTTAGTAGAATATACAGTTGTTAAAGCTGACACTACACGGAATGGCGAAAATTATTTGAAAATTCAACTTAAAGTTCCCATCAAATTGATGAATTATCAAACGGAATATGAAATGATTAATGCTATCGCTCATCCATTCCCGTGTATCCAATCTGAGGATTGTATCTTAAAGGATGGTCATTCAAATCAAGTCCTTCAACGAATTGATTTTGAACAAACCAGTTGGCTGTTAAATACAGCAAGTAATCAGTTTGCACACGAAGTCAATCTTGATTACATGGATTGTGTGAACTCTGGGTCAAAGAAAACCTGTTGGATGTTCGGGAATTCGTTTCTCCAATCACCGTCAGACTGCGCCAAAGGAATCTTTAACTGGAATGAGGAAAAGATTGTCAATTATTGTAATTTCAAACCGGTTTCCAAAGAAAGTTATAAAATAATACCAGTGAAGCCATATTTTTTCGTAATCCACAGAGAGATAGTTCCGCGATACGATCTTTATTGCTCACATCAAGGACAAACAATAGATATAACGTCCTGGGCTATAGCAATTCAAATCCCTCCAATGTGTGAAATAGTGATTCGCGAAACACACCAAAAATTATCAGGGAGTTTCGGTGAAATACTATGGAGTATCGATCATAATGGGACCCGATATATCGAATCAAATTTAATCACTAAAATTAAAGAAAAATTCGATAATTATTCAATGACTTATCAACCCCAAAATCAATCACGTTTCGAAAGAAGTATAGAAGCAAAGTTGAAACAAAGTGAAATACTTTCGCATGAACTTGATAACATCACTAATGACGAAATACGTGAACTCACAATTTACAATACGAAAGTCCAACATCAAATGAACAAAGCATTTAAAGCACTCGACGAAAGGGTGAAACAATACAGATTCACTTTTTCTTTTTGGGGACATATAAGTTTAGTGGCCGACTTTATTCAGATGCTTGTCGTATTATCGATAATATTTGGAATTTTCAGTTATACCAATCTTTTCGGCATTTTTTGCTCAACAATTGTAGTTTTGGCTCCACGAGCCGCTGCATGGGATTTAGGTCTTATGCCTAAAATCAAGCTCATTGACTTACCCGATATCACAGCCACAACAATATCTGATACTGAAGGAATATCCTTTTTTATGAACTGTGTTTTCATTGTTATTTTCCTTATATTCCTCGTACTTTTCATTGTATTTGGAGTATTCCGCACTGTGGTCCTGTCACAACACTATGGCAAATATGTCGGTCAGGGACGACCTCTACAGTGGGGTGGAATGGAATTATGGAACGTTATGGCTCCGGCCACTGTAATGATACACCTCTACTACAAAGCCAATCATTTTCGATGCATTAAAGTGGAACACATTCACCTCAAAGTATGTGTTGACCATCTTTTTCCATCTGGAATTCGTGACATAAAAGTCAAAAACAAACAGCTATCATGGGCTATAACTAAAAGCCAGGGAAAGTTGTTCCTCGAATTAAGCGAAGACCTACATTTATTCGGGATAAATAATAATGGAGAGAGAGACGGAGACGAACCGGATTTGCCAATCAAAATACCAATCGCTGACTCTCAATTCACCTCAAAACCGAAAGCTCAAGCTTTAAGAAAGGCAGGGAATTATGGTTTAGCATTCGTCGACTCAGTTCCTCGAAGAAAAATCAACTCGAACAACGTGTCACCCTCTGACTCTCCCCCGCGTTACCAGTCAAATCCAAAGCCTTCAGCTCCGTTTTTACCATAATACCAATTGATTAAAATTTCAAATTATTATAGAATACTTAGATTACTTTTATGAAAATTCAATAAAAATTACAGAGCATTAAATAATCATTTATTTAATCAGATTTTAAAATATGGCACAACCGAAATCCGAGTTTCATCACTTAGAAAGTGAGAGTACGTATGGGGTTTTCAATAGACCCGCTCCTCCGATCCCAATAGCGGAACATTCACCGATCAGTACACCGAAATACGAATTACCGAATTTCAATCTTTCGAATCAGGCAAACGAAATCATTCATGGAGCATTAGTTCCATTACCCAATCACTTTAATGAACCAATGGAACCACAAACCTGGTTGAACGAATATGAATGTATTTGCGATGGAAACAATTGGGATGACCCACGAAAGTTCAGCCGTGTATTTGCATGTCTTGGAGGTACGGCCAGGCAGTGGTACACGAATCAAAAGAATTTACTTAAAGACAAATTTAATTGGCAAACATTTAAAACTGGACTTCTCGAAGACTTTTCAAATGAATGTTATAAAACAATGGGAAACGCAGTGATTGCTGACAGGAAAATGCAAAGGGATGAAACCTTGAACAGTTACTGGCAGGACAAGGTTCATTTAATTAATGTTTATAAACCCAATCAAGAAGAATCAGACATTGTTCAACTATTGTTTGATGGATTGGACAGCCGTATCAAGGATAAACTAATGATATGGTATATGAGTAAAAAGCCAACAACAATACTTAAACTCAAAGAAAAAGTTAAAAACGAATATGACGCAATGGCATTCCGAATGAAAGTCCAGTTCACGGACAACTCAGGAGACTCTCAAAGACGAGAAAATGAGAAGAAGGAGAAAGACAACTCACAAATAAAGCAATTGTTGAGAGATACTCAGAGAATGTCATCTGAAATCAATCATTTGAAATCTATTCAAAGAAGAGAATCTCAAACATACTATTCGAGGCCAAGACAGAACCAAACGTCTGCTCCACAACAACAACAACAACAACAACAAACTCAAGTCAAACAATTTCCGCCCAGAGACTACGCAACCTATCAATGTTATAACTGCAAACAATACGGACATCTGTCCAATCGATGCCCTAATCCACGTGAACCAATTACAAAAAACTACGGAAGACAGAATTAGATTACCATGAGTCTAGTTTTGCAGATCAAAATCAATCATGGCATAGAAGAAATATCACACAAATAGTTTTAAATAAATTACCTTTTTCTGCTGTAATAGACAGCGGCAGCACTAATTCTTTTATTAATTCCCAAACATTTAGAACGCTTCAAATAAAATCAGCTTCAGAAGAGACTAAAGTTAGACTTATCGACAGTTCTTTGTGTCTCATTGACCAATCAGTTCTATTAACAGTTTTCCATAAAGGAAAAGAATTTAACCATAAATTTTATGTTTTTCCCAATATGTCTAACGAAGTAATCTTAGGTTTAGATTTATTAACTATCACAGGCTTCAGAATAACACCAACAAAACCTTTCATCTCCAAACCAATAATATTATTTTTAGAGGAAACAAAATCGATAAAACATTACAATAAAAGTTTTATCCTTTTCAATAAAAGACCTTCATTTGAATGTTTATTTCATTTCATTCCTTCAAATCAATTGAAAAACAAGTATAATCTCTCAGTTGACGAAACAATTATAGACATTTCTAAACAGTTCCAGATACCTTTATCTAATTTTAATCATTATGATATTAGCCTCAATAAAAACACAGTCTTAGGTGAACTTCACCCTATTGAAAACTTAAATTTTGAAATTAATAACAATGAAATCTCCTGTTTATTATCCGAAAATGTTAGTTTAGATATAAACACATTGAATATCGACATACAAGACCCTAAATTAATTCAAATATTGAAAGAATACTCTCATTTATTCGCGGAAAGCATTGCTCAGCTCAAAAGGGCAACTGGCATAAAACACTTTATCGATACAGGTGACAATTCACCGATACGCCTCAACCCTTATCGGACATCTCCAAGAGAAAAACAAATAATGGAGAAAGAGATTAATAAAATGTTAGAAAATAATATAATAATTGAATCCAAGTCTAGTTGGGCTTCCCCAGTGGTATTATTGACCAAAAAGGACAATTCTATTCGTTTCGCAGTCGATTATCGCCGATTAAATAGTTTGACAAAGTCAGACGCCTTTCCATTGCCAATCATCAGCGACATTTTGGATGCTTTGTCAGGAAGTGTGATCTTCACGTCCTTAGACCTCACCAGCGGTTTTTGGGCAATTAGTTTGGACGAAAGAACGAGAGAAAAAACTGCGTTTACAACAACTTTCGGATTATATGAATTTCTTGTTCTCCCATTTGGACTAAAAAATAGTCCGTCAGTGTTTCAAAGATATTTGCAAACAGTGTTGAGTGATTTCCTTTGGAAATTCGTCATTGTATTTGTAGACGACCTCTGCATATACAGCAAAACAATATCTGAACACGAAGTTCATGTACGAAAAGTATTCGAAAGAATACACGAACACAATCTTCGATTACACCCCCAAAAATCGAAGTTCTTCACACAAAGTCTAACTTATCTTGGATTTTTAGTAACACCCGAAGGAGTTCAACCGGATCCGGGAAAATTAAACGCCGTCAAACACTTCCCTGTTCCCACGAAGTTACGTGATTTAAGAGCATGGCTCGGCCTCACTTCTTATTACCGCCGATATATCGAAGGATATGCAAAGATTGCAAGTCCTTTGAATAAACTACTAAGGAAAGATCAAGGCTTTCTTTGGACATCAGATTGTCAAGAGGCATTCGAAACACTGAAACAAAAATTAATCTCGCCTCCTATTATGAGACACTGGGTTCCAAAGAATAAAAACATCGTCTATACTGATGCATGCCTCAAATCAATTGGTTGTATTCTAGCACAGACCGATGAGAATGGGAAGGAATATGTAGTCGCTTTCATGTCAAAATCATTAGATCCGAGACAACAAAGATATGCTGTTTACGAACTGGAAGCAATGGCGGCTCAGTGGGCGGTCAAAAAGCTGCGACATTATTTACACGGAAGTCACTTTACAATAAAGACGGACAACCATGGGCTCTGTTATTTAATGTCAAAACGTTTTCCAATTGGAAGAATGTGTCGTTGGGCAATAGAACTTCAATCCTATGAGTTTGATATTCAATACAAAAGCGGAAAAACTCACACAAATTGTGACACAATCTCTCGTTATCCATTTGATCCGCCGGACTCACATACCGATGAATTCACAGCTTTTCTAGTAGAAGTCAAAGATCCATACGATGCTTTCATGGAGAAACACAAAGAAAACATCATCAAACTTCAACGAGAAGATGACTGGTGTAAGGAGATTTTCAGCGAAATCGAAAGAAAGAATAAGAAATATTTAATTCAATATCAATTATTCGAAGACCGACTTTACAGACGAACATATAACGATAACGGCGATTTAAAATTAGTTCTCTGTCTACCGAAGAAACTCAGAAGACAGGCTCTTTTTGAAATGCACGACACCAAAATTGCTGGACACCTGGGATTTTTGAGAACGTACGCTAAAATCCGAGAACGCTTTTTCTGGAGAAAAGTGGAACATTCCACTCGACAGTATGTTCGAAACTGTCCTGTTTGCCAGACAAGGAGATTACACTCTGGTCAACCTTACGGTGATCAACAGTCACATAAACCCCAGAACAGACCCTTCGGAAAGGTCGCTTTAGACCTCTGTGGGCCAATAAATAAAACACCTCGAAGAAACCGTTACATAATTGTCGCTATCGACCACTACACTCGAATGATTGAGATGAAAGCTCTAAAGAACATGCGCGCGACAACAATATCTCAATTTTATCACGAAGAGATAACATTACGTTATGGAACAGGGACTGTCGTCACGGATTTAGGTCGGACTTTTGAATCCGAATTCTTTAAAAATGTGGTTAAACTCCTTGAATCAGATAGAGTGACCACAACTCCCTATAATCCAAGAGCTAATGGTTTAGTTGAAGCAGCAGTAAAAGTAGTTCGTCGATTGATTTCCTCTTTTGTGAATGAAAAGTACAACGACTGGGACAAAAGTTTGAAACACTTAGCTTTTGCCTACAATAGTTCACCCCAATCTACGACTCGGGAGTCTCTTCATAAACTTTTATATAGCAGTGGATGGGTCCCTTATTTACCAATTGATTTGGCCTGGGACATACCTAAAGACTTTCATTACGGTCTTAAATATAAACAATCAATGCTTGATTGTTTAAAATTAGTTCAAATACGAGTGAAAGATGCAATTGAGGAGAGAAATGCAGACTCTAATGCAAAGCATTTCCAAGCTCAGTTCAAAGTCGGCGATCTGGTTACAGAACGCACTGGACAAACAACGAAAATAGAAGGTATAAGTCAAAAAATGCTGCCTTTATTTTCAGGACCAATGGTCATAACGCGCAAACTGGGCCCAGTAACCTATGAGATAAAAAGTATTGAGTTCCCCCGTAAGAGAACTCGTAAAGTTAATATTAGTCGACTACAAAAATACTATTCCGGAAAAATAACAGAAGTAGATGATGAAGAGCCTGTTGTCAGAACTTCTGATCAAGGTGATGACAAACCTACTGATTATTCTGACCTTAAAGTGGAGGAATCCGGTGATAATGATGAAGGGAATAACCCTAAAGATGAATCTTCAGACGAAGAATTAGAACCCGATGAGAACACAGAAGAATAACCAGTGGCAGTACTTTTTTCATCTTATTTTAACTATTGCAATATCCATTTATTATAATTATATAACCTTATATTCAATGTTTTTCTTATAATATTCAAAAATATATTGTATAAAAATATATTTGTAAGAGTGGAAAGAAGGTCACCCTATTTTTACCAGGGGGTAAAACTTTGTGTAGGGGTATATGGAGAGAAGTGATAGGAAACGTGTTATCCGATTGTGTTTTCAATGAATTCATTCATTGAAAACACATCTGAATA
>JAQIXD010002017.1:0-11978 GCA_034699985.1 Minunthozetes semirufus | reverse complement strand
TTAACATCAAATCAAAAGAATGACTCAACTCTTGATCAACAAATTGTTTTGTTTTTTCCGGAAACGCAAATCAAGATAAGAGAGTGTTATCAACACAATTATGGTAATTATCGCTATTTATTGCTATATTTTACGCAAATTATTCTTCTTTTAAGCATTTCTGATGACTGCCTACCCGTCGGCCGTCTTATGTCAACTCTTATTTGCACTAAAGTCGAGCCGAGACTCAGTGGATATCTGTTTGTTTAGTCTATCGTTTGAACCAATCATTCAATTAATCAAAGACTTGAGTGAAAGCGGTATTTATATCCGGATTGTAATCAATGGGCAGAAGAAGACTGAATCGCCAACGAGTGAAGAACCGCAACAAATGGCGCTTCAAAACGATTATTTGAAGCAATTATTTAAGTTTGGCGTTGAGTTGAAGTTTATATGTCTGTCCGACGACGGACTGATGCACAACAAGTTCGCCATAATTGACAACAAAATCCTTATCAACGGTTCCCTCAATTGGACCGAAAGCTGTATATTTAGTTACAACGACTGTATTATAACAACTGATCCAAAACTAGTCTTAACTTATTTAAGACATTTCAATGACTTTTGGACTCAAACCTCATTCTGACCTCATTTTCATCAAAATATCTTTTATTTATTGATTTGTTTTAATGAAACTGTTTTTAGAGTTATTTAAGACTATTTGGTTGTCACTGACTCTCCATTAGATACCTTTCTATGTCTTTATGTCTTTAATACTCATTTTTAAACACTTTTTACGAATTATTTTTTAATTTAAATGTTTTTCAAATCATTTGAAAACGAATTCAATAAAAATAAGTTTATTTTATATCTAAAATGAGCGTCGATTAGGTTTTGTCTGATTTTCAAACCAATTGCTCGTAATTATCACTTTTTGACCCTTTGATGACTCTTTGTCTGACTTTTTTGGTTCGGATTTTGTTTCAGATTTTAAGGAAATTCGAAAATTTTGTCTCAAATTGTTTGACATTTAATTTATATTCAAAATAATTGTTTCAAACATTTATTTAATGAAATGATTTCAAAATAGTGTCCATATTCTCGAGATTTTATATATTTATTAAAAAACATTAAAATTAATCACAATTTAAGTTCAGATCACTCCCCAACCAAATCATGAATTCCTCTGAAATTACTGACAAAAAGATATTCGAGTATTTTCTGACCATTTTCTACGTTCACTACACGTCTATAATAGATGTCCTTAAATGGGTGTCTCATCTGAAGAGAAGATCCACTCTTATTGTTTTGAAACTCAAATCTGTTCTTAAAGTCCAGGACTCAGAGCTATATTCAATTGATCTTAAGGCCAGAGAAAGCGCTAAACTCTACAGAAAATCAATTATTGTCAGAACAAAAGCTGATCCAAAACTTCAGAAAGACCTCACATTAGTTATAAAATCATCGAATGATTGTCTTATAGAAATCGGACCAAATTCTCTGTCAATCTTCGAAGTGAAGCACAGGTACGACAAAGAGAATTGTCTTCGACTGGTAATCGAAGTCTGCCATAACTCACGAGTAGTCAAAACGATAAATATAAACGAAGAAGATATCAGCGGTAAAATTGGACTCAAGAAGACAATAGATTTTTGGTCGAATCAGATTCACATTTATTTCGAATGGATTTTAGATGAGAACAGTTGTCAAAGACATTTGGAAGACCCTCTACTGATCGCCACATATTTCTCAACAATTTTACTGTCGTTAGGGTTTGATTACTGGACGTACTTCAGAATGCCTTTCAAAGTGTTGGCCAAACATATGGACAGTCGGGTCCGACAATTGATTTACTCTTCACTTCACGAAATGGCATTAATTTTGGATAAAATAGAAAAATCGCGACAATTGGTGCCACTCTTTAGGAATTATCTCAAAGAGGTTTCGATTATTGACAGAAAGTATTTGCAGAACTGCGTTGTATTCTTCAATGATATCAATCCTTTAGAGAGAGTGGAAGTGTTATCATCTCTGAGACCATTACTCGAAGAGGACAGTGATTTGAACAGAAAACTAAAGAGAGTTTTGTTAAAGAAGTTAATGAAAGTTATCACTGACTTTGATATTCAACTAATAAATGACAAATTCTTTGGATTTATAGTGGATTTGTTGGTCGATAATGAAGAAGAAAATGATTCACAAATATTTTCTGAACTCTTAATCAGTTGTTTCAACAAACTGTTCCCCAAAGACATGGCAAATATCGACAGTTTTGACAAATTAGCCGAATATCAGATCAAGTTTATGAACCACTCTATTGCAAGACATTGGATTCGAGGATCGACTGACAATATTGGCCAACAAATGGTCAAAAATGGAATTATTTCAGAGGAATATTACAAGAAAATTGTGGAACAAATTAAATAAGAGATTAAATTGTGATTAAAAACTAATTCAATGTTTTATTCAATAAAAAGATAATTAAAATCAATTTCTGTTTAAACTATTAATTGATTGACAAATCATTTCTTGTCTTTTCCCGCCTTTTCTTTACCGGACTTCTCTTTGTCCTCTCCTCTCTTCTCCACCTGAGCAGTGGTGGAGGGTTGTGGTGATGGAGTGGTGCCACTACTGCCTCCTTCGCCACCACCAGCACTATTGCCTCCTTTGTCACCGCCAGCACTGCCGCCTCCTCCGCCACCACCGGAAGCCTTAATTAGTTGATAGCGAAGGATATAGAATGGAATGAAGTAAGGAATGGCCAGAAATAAGACCATTTTGATGGCCAACAACCGATGGCTTGTTATATTAAATGGAAGATTCTGTCCAATCAATGGATAAATAAAGTGATTCAGACATTTAACTGAAGACATACCTCTCCCTTATATGTGCCATAATCTATACCACGATTAATCGGTGCCGGCTTTTCATACGCCGAATGAGTAGTCTTTTGTCTGAACGGAGACATACTCTTCAACACAGAAGACAATCTTCTGAATAACATTTTAAACAAATTATTTGAAAATCAATTAAAACTTCTATCAATTGATTCAATTGTTTTGCAATAACTCAGTGTTTGTATTGAATGCAAAGTCAAGTAATTTGTCAATAATTTTACAGTTTTTCACAAAAAATATATTTTCAATGAACTCATGAACTGATCCATAAAACTCTTGAAACAATCTTCTCTTGTATTGAAAAAACTTTTAATTAATTTTAAGATTTAATTAAAATTGTATTGAATTTCAAAATATTAATACAATTTGCGGCCATTTGTGAGACTTCGCAAAAATACCATAAAATGACAGAAATAAGTAAAGCATTGATAATAGTAGTGGTCATCCAATTGATAGGACTGTCCTTAGAGTGCAAGTGTCCCAAACAAATGAAAGGTAAAGCTTGTGGTGAATATCTTAAAGGAGCCGTCAAAGGAAACAGTGACTGCAAACCAAGAACTGTATATAACTGTCCGGGAGGTGCAGGCGAGTCATCCGGCAGTGAGAGCCAGTCCTGTGGTGATAGTCCCTGTTTTACCAATCAAGACATGGTTACCGCTCTGGTCGACGCCTACTGTTTCCCGAAATTTGGATATTTGGAAAACTACGAGAAGAAGAAGATCGAACAGTTGGAGGAAGTTCTTGGAAAATGACCAAATCTATTGACAATAACCAAGAATTGGAAGAATTTCAGACAAATATTTATAAAAACATTTATTTATTCTTTTAATCAAAAAACAAAAGTTTTACAAAAAGTGTAATTAATTTGAATTACAATTAGTTTATGATTTTTTGATGAAAATTAATCACAAAATAAAATTATGATTAAAACTATTGAATGAAAACTCAGAAAAAAACAATAAAATCGTCAAATCTTTTGATAAAATGTGGAAATATTTGCAATAATTTACATTAAATTTGAATTAATTGAATAATTTTCTAATATTTAGTAATAATTATATTATTCTTTCGATAACATCAAAGACTAGTCATTAATAAGAATTTCGGATCAACTGATTTGATCGCAGAACTGATTCTTTTAAACAAATATCATATCACAGATGCCATCAATAGTCACACAAAAGATTGTAAATCAGCACCGATTGGACTCATAGGTATCGGCGCTCTTCAGCAGTAAATATTTGGCACAACTTCTTGACCATAGATTTCAAAGAATAATCAATAGTTTTGATGAAATGACAAATAAAATCATTTTCTAAACGTTTGACTAATAAGTAAAGAGTCGTTCAAAAAGATTATGAATTCAACAGTTATTCCAAACGAAACAATCACTTCATAGAAGATAATAACAACTAATATCGAGTTCAGTCTTATTTGAGTCGATTCACATCGATTTTCTTGTCCTCTAAATAAATAGGCGTTACGTGCGATGGTTTGAATGATGAGTAGGGGCTGTTGGGAACGCCTACAACTAAGACTTGGTTGGACTTGAAGAAGAACCTCCACATTGAGTTGTGATACCCTCTCGGGTCTAAGTCCCAGATTTTGAAACACTTGGCCACTGCTAACCACGTAGAGTAGTCTTTGGGAGCACTCATTTTGATGAACACTACGTATGTCTGTCCTCTTGTGTCGGGTATAAAGTTTTGTTCACAGGGGCTCTTACTGTGGTCAACAACTATAGCTTTACGTAACAAATCGTGGATCAGACGCTCGTAATTGTCTTTCTTGAGGCTATAAATCAAAGTTAAATCAATAATGTCTTAAATAAATGGTTAGTCAGTCATTGGTCATACCTGTCCACGTCTTTGATTTTGATGTCAGGCATTGTATTGAAGGCGTGTTTCTTGAAGTAAATGTCCTGAAAATATGAGTTCATATTCAGGCCCTGAGAACCAAAATGATAGGTTCTGGAGATGTCAGGAACAATGCATTCTCTTCCGCGTCTTATGTCGGGTAATCTCATCCACATATCCCAATCCCACAACTTTTCAGGTGTGGGCCAACTCTGCTCCAACTGTTGTTTGTATAACTTTCGACTCAAAAGCCATCCCAATCCGGGCATTGTTTCCACTCTGTATAGAAGTGATGGGTCAGCACTGGTATGTTCGTATCCCTGATCATTCCAAGCACTGATACAATACAACGACTCGTCTTCGTCTAAGAGTCTCATCGTTTGGGAAAAGTATTGGAAAAAATCTGGAGAAACGTCTAAATCTTCTTCCAATATAATCAGGTATTGAGAGTCCGGAAACAAATTGAAAGTCGCGGTCAGACTGGCCTTATAGTGCTGACTGATTCGCCCGTTTCTGACACCAATAGGCGTGTGTTGAATACCTCTCAGACCAAATAGTTTTGTCACTTCTAAGGGCTCTTCAAAGTATCCGTCAATGAAGACAGTAATCATCGATGGATTACATCCAACAGAAGATAATAATGAGCGCAACATTCGATACAAATAATGCGGTCGATTAGAGGCCACAATAGCCACCGGAACTTGAGAAATAGGATTAGACCAGTTAACAGTCACCGGGAAAGTAAGTGGCGCCGGTTCTGAACAACTGCAGACACTTCCATAGCCTTCAATGTGCGAACAAAAGCTTTTTCTTCTCTGATTTTCTTCAGTGTCTTCGGTCCAAGAACTGCATTCACTCTCTGAATATGGAGCCAAACCTATTTCAACTCTGAGAACAACGGGTGCGCCCCAACTGTTAAACTCCGGTGACTTTGAGTAACTCTCGCCATACATTTGATGTCCCTTTTGTGAAGCCATTGCCCACATATCTCTCCACCCTATCTGTGAGTATCTCTTAGAGCCCAACTTCTTCAACATATCTCTAGTGGATTGTTTCATCTGAAAGGTTCCCTCATCTTTGATGGCCATAATTATTATTCTTCCATCGGTTACCATATTTACAAAGAGAGACATCGCTTCGTCCTCATGAGGTGAATAAGTATCAAATAGTCTCTGAGCCATCACAGAACCGGTCGACTGATGCAACACAAGAACATGAATTCCACGACCCTTTCCCTCATCCGAATCGTCCAAAATCTAAGCACAGAATAATTATTAATAATTTTCTGATATTTCTAATGACAGTTCCGATTGTCTTACAGTAGTTCCGTCGACAGTAACGGACACTCGTGACTGACTCGAAAGGACTTCCACTTTGAGGAACTTATTGGAGCTCTCCTGCAATTTAAGACTATTGGGTCGGACTTCGTTTGGAGAGGAGTCGTCAGCTTTTCATAGAATTGCAAAACATTTGAATTAACAAAAGAATAACAAATAATTGAAAAATTGATTTTACCATTAATTTTGTTTTCGTGTCTCAATCTCTGAGTGGTGTCGACTATGAACAGGATATTTATGATAACAGTTACCATTAAAATGACGAAGAATACAAACTGCAGACAAAAGAAAGAATAGCGACAAATGAGAAATGGATTAAAATTAGGAATTTATTGAATAAGAAAAAAGTTTTGATATCTTTTTCATTCAATAGAATTGTATTGAATTTAATTCAGAGAATAATAACACAGAATTGGGAACAGAATAAGAATAAAAGCGCAAACAATACTAAAAGACTGTCTATTAATACAACAGAAGAGATCCTAAGAAATCATTAATTAAATGTGTTATGAGTTGCGATGTTTGCTCTGTTTTCGACATTAGACTCAATGGTCACAAATGGCAATAAAATTATCGGATCTATTGTTATCTGTTTAGCATTTTATCAATAGGTTTGACCATTAGTGTGTGATCCCTCTGCGACCACAAAAACAGTTAATACAAATCGCTTTACATATGTTTGCCATTTGTTTGACTGAATGACAAAACATTTCTGAACAGAATATTATTGTTTGCCTTTTCTATGGGATAATGATTACAACCATTTGTTCGTCCATTAGATGACCAGACAATTGGACAGACAATTGGATAGAGGATTGCATTCAATTTCTGTCTTCCGTTCAATCATTCTATTTATTCCTTACAAACGATAAGAATATCCCAAATAAAAGACTATTATATTATATAACAAAAATTAAATACACTTTTCTGTTATCGGAGTCCAGACGTCGAATCTAATGCAATGTTTTCTTTTTCATTAAAGCCTTACCCCCGGAGGGGAGACATAAAGACTTAGGCAATAGTCTGATATGGACTGACCGTTAAATATACTCAAACCTATGTCTGAAAATTTTATCCCAAAGCTGTCCTTTTACTTAAAGAAATGTTATTTTGATTTTCTCCTATAAGTTGATTAATTAATTAAATTCTAATGATTCGATATGAAAATTCCGATCTAGATTAATTATAATGCAATTATGTGTACATGATAAAATATTCTGAGCCGAAGAAAACAAAACAATATTTATATAACTATTGATAACAAGAATATTGTTTTGGAAAAAATAAAGTATAGAAAAGCTCTTTATCTGATGAATAATAATAGGCATCAAAAGCTATCATTTGTCCGATGGATCATTAGATCATTACTTTGGCTAATATTGGCTAATGGTTCGCGAAATTAGCACTTTTTGAATAGCAATTCATGAATAATAGAATTCTAATTAAATTCAAACCATTAGTGAAAATCATTTATTATTATTACAACTCATATAAAAAAAAAGTTATTGACTTATAGTAAGTAATAACCAAAATATTGATACAAACATTATATGAGAGTTGACTTTTCGGACACAAATCAATATTAAATCCTTTCGGATGACAATAAAAATATGATATTATACTAAATAATTGATTTGAATTTATGGCAGACATAAACAGTGGGCAAACTGTGCTGGGATTGCCTTTTATACGAAACAATAAAAATTTGATTTATTTGACTAACTTTTTGCTCGAATGCCAACAAAAAACAGATAAATTATTATCAAAACTAAGCCGTATTTAGCGAGCAATAAGCGAATGCCTGTACTATTGGCCTGTGCCTGTGCGCAACATACACATAACCAGGGATTTGTTATGGTAATGGTGTGCCAATGGGTTTACACATAGCGATGGATCAGATTTTTTCGGATAAATTCTGGTTAAGACTCCTAAAGCTGGTCGACTGTCTGATCGTTTTAATGACGGTCCAAATGGCACCGCATGTGGTGGTAAAGCCTGCGAACTACTGACTAATATTATTTAGTGTTTGGGATACAGTTTATGTCTTTCCCAGTAATAAATGGAATAAAAATTATGGAAAAACACTTTTGAGAGTCAATTATATAAATGAAAAATATTTGAAATAAAAGACAAAAACGATTTTCATATTTCATTTCCCGTAAAACTATTCCTCTATTAATCAGAAAAACATATGAATCGCGAATATTATGAAACTCAGAGCCAAAGACTTAATTAACAATAGTTTTAATGGTATAACACATTAATTATTGAAAGGACGGGTAGTATTTGCAAAGACTCTCAAACAGAGCGATAGAGTTGAATGCGAATTGATTTTTGAAACTCCTGTTAAGCCTATGATAGCCAAGGGGGTAGTTCTACCAAATCCCAGTGGAAATGTCCACATCTGGGAAGTGCTACCATTAGACAAAAGTCATTAAGTTTTGGAGTTTTATCAGAATTGGGGGAAAAGCATAAAAAGCTGTTCTTCGCTCCGATTATCAACACTTTGCGGACAGGTTTAGAGTTAAACAATAGGAATGGTATTAGATATAACATACTTGCAAGACCTTTGCGATCATCTTTCTGGGCATAATTGGCGTGAAATAGAACGTAGGACTTGTGCTGATTAAGTTGATGGATGACTGGTGATGGTAGTGGTGGTGATAACTGGATGATCGCCTTCCACTTCCATTTAATGAAGGCAGAGAACGGGCCGGACGTAATGAATACATGACTTAAGTCCTCAAATGATTTGATATCTTATATATACCGAAGATATTGAACACTATATGTGAGTGAATCCTGTCTTCAATAAGAGAGACACAGAATATTCTGTATCGAAGAATGCGATTCCTGTCAGTTGTTTGTCAGCCAAACATTCTTTATGTGAATATAATACCAACGATTAGGACTTCATAGACCGGTTTCGCACAGACGGTTGGCTGTCATATCTGTAATCATGAATTATTTAATCAATAAAAATCAATTTTCGTACAAAAGGCTCAATAAAAGAGTCAAATAAAGAAGTATTTCAATCAATCAAAGCTATGACTAAAACAAAACCAAAACTTATTTATAAATTGGTTTCAGTTTCGGTCAGAAGTCGTCTATAAATCAATTCATACAATGATTTTGTTTCTCATAAATCATTTCACCTCTAATTTCAACTCAAACTTTGATTTTTAATTTCAATTTATTTTCATAAACAACGAAAACAAGGAAATGCAAACAGACATCCACTACAATATGGTCGTCCCTATCTTTCCCTATGTTTATGCTTTCTAAGTAGGGTAACTATTTTGCATCATGTTACAGTTTTTCAAATGATCCACTAAATTGGCTCAGATTTCTCAGAGTCTTTTATTTTAATACTCAAATGCATTTAACATTTGAAATAAGCAAAGTAACAGACATTGAATAACAAGGTAAGTCTCTTTTGAATAGAAACAAATACCCCGTTGGCTAAACCAAATGGGAAATAAAGAGCTCTGAAAATAAATACTCAGTTATTCTGATGATTGAAACAATTTATGGAGAATTTGAGATAAAATTCAAATAAATATTTCTCTTGAAAAAGGATTCAAACATTTAAATGATAAACAAATTGCTTCAATATTTCCAGAAAACAAAATCAAAAAATATTGCCTCAAATTCTCATAAAAGCTCACAAATCATAAGAAGTTTGCATAAAATACTTCAAACATTTGTCTCATTATAGAAATATTTTGATAAAAATTGGATAAAATCTCAGAAATTCTTGTTTTGCGATAAAATAGTTCTGAAGATAAGTTATTTAGTTTCAAACTAATTGCCAATAATAACAAATGTATTGAATTTTCTTCTTCTTCTCCTTAAACTCATTCATATAATGAAACTCAAGACACAAATCAAGAGTTGTTCGACAGTCAGTTCCTCAAAGAAAAACAATACAAAACTCTTCGCCAAACGTTAGCTCTGAGGACATGAAATACTAACGAATTATCGATTTCTGCATTCATTGTATTCTTTTTCTGATAAATAATAGTAAAACTAAAGCCATTCCTATATTAATCGTTTGTTTTCAATTATTAATAATAAAATTTGGTTCGAGAATATTGGTTAACAAGGTTAAAAATGGTAAATTCTTTCTCAATAAGAATCAATTTGTGTAATTTTTGTAGGCTTTTTTGTACGATATTTTCAAACAGAAAAATAATACAATAAATAATTGATCCCAAACTTTGTCTTATTTCAAACCAATCGATGGAAACGATTGAATAATTGATTGGAATCTAATTCCTCCGATAATTATTTATTTATCACTTCTATAGTATTGTATAATAAACTTGCAAGAAAACTCAATTAAGCTGACAATACTACATGAATAGCCAATTTAATTGATCATTGTAAAAGGTAGCATGGTCAAATGGTCGCTCACAATTAAATCAGTAGAATTCGGAAATTAATGGATGGAATACATTCAGAACATATTCTGATTATATTACAGAAAAATCTAATAAATTTCATTAAAATTCATATAAATTATTGAAAAACTGTTTCAGTATTTCATGAATTTTAATAATTATAATCAATTATTTATAACACGAATTATTGCGGCTTTGGTTGAGAAATACATGATTTTTATATTTTCGTCTAATATTAAGTTCATTAATCATTTTAACTGAACAGAACAAAAAAGATGAAATTTATTTCAAATGCAAATTATTTTAGTCATAAAATCATTTAATTATGTCTTTGTTTTCCTGGTCTTCACTTTTCTCTATATATCTCAAGAATTACTACAAATCTTGACTGAAATAAGGGTTTTGTTTGAAGAAACAAATAAAAGGATTCATTACTCGACGACAGAATTCATTTCTTTATTTATGAGTTTCCGAGTCTTCAGATTGTCTTCAAATTGTATTAAAGTTAAGCCAAAAATACACTGAAATTCAAACAAAAGCAAGAATTGAATGAAATACTAATTATTCTACAAAAATAAGAATAAAATACTTAAAGGATTAGTAATAAGGAAATTCATTATTCAAAACAAGAATTGTAAGAATATTCACATTGAATCCAAAATATACATATAATATAATGTGAGTTTGGCACAACTTTTAGCACAAGAACAACAATTAATATGCATAAGTAGAACCACTTTTACAAAATTTATTTATACAATTGATTGCATACAAAGCCATCGTTTTTGAAGACATTTACAACGTTTTAAAGAAAAACAAAATCCTATTCAACCCATTCCTTATCGACAGAGAACACAAACCCTAAAGAAATTGAGTAAATTTGATATCTGTTGGAATCCGAGGAGAAATAAATAAACAAAAAGACAGACACAGAATAGCACTTCACAAGTATTTCCCATTTGAAGCACAAATTGAATCAACAAAAAAAAAACTGATGAATAAAATTGTAAAGAATTGACTAGAAATTGGAAACAAACGAATTGTATGGAAGTGTCGACCAATTTATTCCTAACCCGAAGTCATTTTAGACAAATCCTCACTTTTTTAACGCAAAAGCCCATTAAATCCAATTGAAATTTGGAGAAAAATATTGTAAATAATAAAATGTTTGTTTTATTGACCCATTATTATCCTTATTATTCAGTGGAGACAAATAAAAGGGTGAAAATAGAGCTACAAATCGACACAAATTATTACATTTAAATCTCTACAAAGGATTTACAGTGTTTTATACCAAACAAATGTGTGAATTGTTTTCATTCTCATTATAACAACTGAATATTCTTATAAATATTGTGCCAAATGGTGGGGTAGGCTAACATAATTGTAGCACAGGTTGATTACATATATAAATTAGTGACTCAAAACTCAGGCAGAGCTTACATTTCATTCATTAAATTATTTTTAGAGAGAGAGAGAGAGAGAGAGAGAGAGAGAGAGAGAGAG